>VUQS01070814.1:0-16612 GCA_015108495.1 Heterochromis multidens
CATCTTCAGTGTTCTGGCTGAGAGAAGGAGGTTCTCGTCTAAGATTTTATGGAACATGGC
This sequence comes from Heterochromis multidens, assembly GCA_015108495.1. Lineage (NCBI taxonomy): Eukaryota > Metazoa > Chordata > Actinopteri > Cichliformes > Cichlidae > Heterochromis > Heterochromis multidens. The sequence goes on from VUQS01070814.1 coordinate 61, forward strand.
CCCGTCCATGGTCCCTCAATGTGGTGAAGTCGTCCTGTACACTTAGCAGAAAAACAGATCCAAAGCATAATGTTTCCTCCTCCATGCTTGACTGTGGGGATGGTGTTCTTTGGGTCAGACTCAGCATTTCTCTTCCTCGAAAAATGGCGAGTCGAGTTGATGACAAAGAGCATGATTTTGGTTTCTGGTTCTGTATAGAGCACTTTCTCCCAAACCTTCTCTGAATCATTTAGATTTTCACTGGCAAACTTAAGACAGGTCTGTACATGTGCCTTCTTGAGCAGGGGGACCTTGCAAATGATGCAAGATTTGAATCCATTACAGCGTAGAGTGTTTCCAGTGGTGCTCTTGGTGACTGTGGTCCCAACTGCCTTCAGATCATTAACAAGCTCCTCCCATGTAGTTTAGGGCTGATCCACCACCTCTCTAATGATCATCCTCACCCCATGAGGCAAGATCTTGCATGGCTCTCCAAACTGAGGGCGACTGATGGTCATTTTATATTTCTTCCATTTCTGAATAATCGCACCAACAGTTGTCACCTTCTCACCAAGCTTCTTGCTGATGGTCTTGTAGCCCATTCCAGCCTGGTGCAGCTCTACAATCTGGTCCCTGACATCCTTTGACAGCTCTTTGGTCTTGTCCATGGTGGTGGAGAGGTTGGAACAGAAGAAATTGATTCTGTGGACAGGTGTGCTTTATACACATAACGAGTTGAGATCAGGAGTATCTGTAATTGATTGACTGATTGATTGATTGATTGTAATCTGTGTGCCACATGGGCACACAGCCAATCTGTGAGAGTCAGAATTCTGGCTGGGTTGTAGGGGATCAAATACTTGTTTCACTCATTGACACTTATGTGTCATTACTTTTATGTAATTTTTTTTTTCTGGATTTTTGGTTGATATTCTGTCTCTCTTTATTAAAATGAAACTACCATATTGAATAAATCAAATTAGAGACTCTTCATTTCTTTGTAAGTGAGCAAACGTACAAATCCAGCAGTGGATGAAATAATTATTTCCGCCACTTTATGTAATAGTTTTGCTGATAATTTTCAGCAAGATGTAACCTAAATACTCAGCAGCTCTCAAACCTAAAACACAATATTACTTTAAGTAAACATGCAAGTGTCTATCATTACTTTTTTACACTCCTTTAAAGTACTGTTATTTATATTGTTTGAATCATCACCATTTACATTTCACACAGCCTTTGTGAGTGTGTGGGTGCTTTCAGAAGCTGTTTGTTGACCTCACCTGTCCATAAAAGGCCACTCTGAAGTAGGTCCCGAGCAGCCTGCGGCCTGACTGGATTACCTCCATGATCTTATTGTACGCTCTGTGTAGAGTGTCGTACAGTCGGCTTAGTTTCTGGAAAAAGTAGGACAGATGCCATCAGAGTTAGCCTGTTTAGTGATTGTTTGTTTATCGCAGCAAGTGAGCCGTACACACAAAGCCAGAGCAGGAATTTGGGTTATGTAACTTAGCAAAACACACAAGCATTAAAGTCTACTTGTTTTTGTATGCACAAAACAAAACTGTAAACCACTGGGTCAAAGAAGCAATACCATGTATCAAGACAAACCAAAATATTATGACCAGCCCTGCCAAATACGTTGCTGGTACATCGTGTGGCGCCAAAACAACTGTGACCTGCTGGGGCTTGGACTCCGCACACCAGTGAAGGTGTCCTTTGGTATCTGGTTAGCGACTGATCCCTGATGTAAGTTAATTACTGGAGTGTGTGTGGATCAGACTTGTTCCAGCACAACCCCCAGTAGACTAAAGGCGCCAAGAAGGCATTACTATTTCTAAGTACAGTTCAGTTACCATTGTCATTTCGACATTTGGGTCAGAATGTTTTTCATTGCTGTTAAAACATGTTGTTACAGTGAAGGCAGAGTAAAGACTCATATGACTCTGAACAGGTTAAGCAGGTCTTAAAAAGAAAAAAAAAAACAGTTTGATGAAATGCTGTTAAAACCTCCTTCATTCAGATTAAAGCGCTGCTAAAAGCAAGTGATAAGATGTGTTACTTAAGGGTGACAAAGTGTAATGCCGAGCATTTTGAAAGGTTGATAATGGATTTTATTTAATTGTAAGAATGAAGTATGGAACAGTATAATAATATAACACAAACACTTGACATACAGATATGTAAGCACTTCCAGTCTCTAACAATATGAACTGTTGAAAAGGTGTCACTTCCAGCTGATTTTAAACCAAAACTCTGAACATAACCTGCTCTGTACCAGGTTAATCTTGCTTCATAGTACGCTCCTCTAGTTTCTCTGCATTCATTAAGCCTAAGGACACAACAGCAGTGGTATATTATCATACAGAGCGCCATACTGGGTAAACTTCTCTGAAAAATGGCCAAAAAATCACAAATTCTGCCAGAATATGTAAACTTATGAGCACAACTGTATAAACAACTCATGGGTTTCCCTCCTGCAGATGGCTAGCCAATAGGTTTCCCAGGATTTTAACACTGCTCACAGAATAACCTTCAGAATCCATTAAAGCTGGTTTTAGCAAACTGGGACAGTTCCACAAGTCTGTTATACTTGACTTTATAGTTTCCATAACCTTGTTATGCCATACTTTCTTAGGCCTTGGACTTCCTGGTTAAATAAAGGAGGAAGAAAAACAGTTGATAACAAACAAGATGAATTCTTACAGAGTGAGAAAGTGTGTAAAGTGAACATACGCACTGTGAAACGTTGAAATTATATCATGCTGTGCGAGTAAAGTAAATGACAAGGGGAACTTTATGTGAAAGAGCATGTTCCTGTAAACACAGGTGATTACCTGACACTCACAGGGACACACAAACACAGTAGCTGCATGTTTATTCATGATGTCTGCGTGTGTCAGACTACCTCATATTCGTGACGCTTCTCATAAATGGGGATAATGAGTTTGGCAATGTGTGTGATGAGCTCATAGCGTTCAGCTTTCCACAGTGCCTCCACGCAGACCTCGAGGTGTTCCACCAAGACTTCCTAAACAGTGGCAGAAAAAGAACACCACAGCTCCTTTTAACAGATCCTTTAAATGTTGTCAACACTACGTTATCAAACAGAACCTATTATGTTCATTTCCTGCTTTATTTGTGGACTCTGGTAGAGTAGCTTTGCATGATTTACACTGAAAATGAACCATTATGTTATTTTATCTTGTACTGAGCCTTAGTGCATCCCCTCAGTTCATTCTCTGTCCGAAACAAGCCAATTTAGCTCCTCCCCCTTTATACCAACTTTCTTCTAGTTGGCTGCCCCTAATACGAGCAGGTGGGTGGGGCTTCTGTGCTCACAGCCAGGGTTGCATATGTCACACAACCACATTAAGGGCATCCACTCTCTATGACATCACAAAGAGTCAAGAGAAGAAAAAAACAGTCTGAAAGCTGAGTTTTTCTCTCAACAAAGAAAGGAGTAACAGGTCCACATTAACTTTACGAAACACTTGATGGAGGTGGTTTACGAGCCTGAACTTGCACAAGTCATGGTGTCTTAAAATGGGAAACTCTGCCTTTGGACACAACAGCTCTGTTTGTGAAGGTTACTTTTAGTCAAGACAGTGGCTTGTTTTTGTCTGAGATGACACCTTTGCTGTCAAACAATTCCTTACATTAGCTCATCTCATTATCTGAAACGTTGGCCATGTCTAATATAAGCATCCACCACTGTAACAGTACAATACAGTGCTTAACAAATTTATTAGACCACCTGGCATAAAAACAAGAAAACGCAAATATTTTACAAATCTGTCAAAGACTTGTTTAAAACTAAAAATGATATTGTTATTTATTAGGCAAATAACAAACCTCTGAGAGGTCAGAAATTAACCAAGTATAACATTCAACCACTGAAACTAACTTTTCTGTTCAGGAATGCAAATAAATACCTGTAATTTGCCATCTTAATCCAAAAGCAATAATGTGCTTTACTATGTTTTTTTCCTGCTTTTTTTTGTAAAACAGTATATTTGAAAATTCATGGATACCAACAATAATTATATTTTAGCATTAAAATATCATTTCAGTTAAAGAGCTTGTGAATATTGGTGAATTAAACATTACAGAAACATAAAACATGATTTTGGTAATTTCCAATACTGTTAATTTAGGGCAGCTGTGGCATGACCCTTACACTGGGTGGTGGTCTAATAACTCTGTTAAGCACTGTAGGTATTTAAAAAAATGTTAGGACAAGCATAATAGGTCCCCTTCAATAAGCACTTTACAGTAGAGATACCAAAACATACTTTTGATACTTTGCTTGAGAAACATAAATCCAAGAAGTCGTACAAAATGTAGAACTCAGTGACAAATACGCCTTTTTTGGGGGGTTTTATTTGAGGTAATACGATTGTTTAACCATACTGATTTGCATCCCTTCATAACATGTTAAATAAGAATTTGTTCTGAACAGGTGCCAGACCTCGGTGTAATAGACATCCTGCATGCCAGCGTCTTCTTTCATGGCAGCCTCTTCGTCGATGTTAAAGGTGATCTTCTTGAAAGCTGCCAAGCCGCTGGGGAACAACTCTGGCAAACCAACAGCAAAGATGAGTCAAGAAAACAAATTTTTCACATAAATTTCCAGTAGGACACTTTCTACAAAACAAGCAAAACGAATTTTATTTATTAATTTTTTTTTTTTGTGAGGTTGTGACAGGTGTTTTGTGACAATGAGAATCCATGATAATCCAAATAGGTCTCAGTCATGGCCAAATGACACACATGAAAGGTGAATATTCTTTGAATCCCCACATGCAGTAACTGCCTAGTGATAATAAATCTACCTGATGAAAGGTAGATGCAGTTTATACATGCTACTGCCTCTGGACTAGATCCTAAACAAATTTTCAGAGATAAGCTTTGCTGTCAACCAACTGCTGTCAGCATAACTACCACACATTTGTTTAGAGGATTACAGCAAGTTACAGCGAGTTTTGCATTAGATAAAGATGCCCTTAAAAATAACGTACGACATTGTGAGAATTTGTTTTTGCTGCATGTCGCTGTGCTCGCCTATCTGTCTGTGGAGTGTTTGCACATTGTTCGTTACAACAGCGAGCCATGTCTTCTATCAGCACTGCAGGGGGACCACGATAAAGGCTGGCTGCTTTATGTGGCTGCAGTCAGGTCCTCAGAGTGACATTTGAATATGTCGTTTAAATTGTTTAAATTTGTAGTTCCTTACCAAGTTCTTTCCTCAGGTAACTATTCAGATCAGTTACACTAAACATACAGTGTGAAAGCCAAGAAAAAAGATTAAAGCATTGTTTGTGTGTAGAGGGGTGGGAGTGGGGGACCTTACTTTTCCTGTGCAGGTATTCTGCAATCAGCGCAGCCACATGAACATAACACATAGCAGCCTGTGGAGACAAGAAAAGACTATTTGAACAGCAGAAATGCTGAAAAATGTTTCATAACACAGTGAGACAAAAGTTGAAGTGTAGTTGGCAATACCAACATTGCTCTATAATATTTCAAGCAACCTAACATCATTATACACAATTACTATGACTGTTGTAAACTTAGCACAAAAAGGACATTTTGTTTTGGTCACATTTGGAAGGAAAATGCATTTGTGGGTTGAGCAGCAGAGTTGCTGACAATCAGGTGCCTGATTAGCAGTAAATCTATCAGTAATCAGTATCAGTAATCAGTAAATCTATAATCTGTTCAATGATTTCCAATTAAGTAGCTCAGTTTAAAGAGAAAATCTGAGAAAATTTCTTGTTAGCATTGCTAAAAATATAAACTATAAATAGTTAAATAAATACATTTGATCTGAACCTAACAGCGCATCAGCTGGACCACCCAGGTTCAAGTCCTGCATTAGTCTTGCTCTTTGCTCTCTCTTTTCCATGATCTAGTCTTGACCTAAAATGTCCTAACATCTAAACATCAGAACTGGACATGTTCATCGTATAAATATAGCTCTGTATCATTTGGCAGAGGATGAAGCAGTCAGTGTTATTTCTTATTAACCTTGAATAACCATCTTTGATTTTCACAGAAAGAAGGCAGATATTGATCCCCTCCATATTAATGGGGAGTGTGTGGAAAGGGTCCCAGCCTTCAAATTCCTGGGCACACACATAGAGGACCATTGGACCATTAATTCCACTGCTATGGTTAAGAAGGCCCAGCAACGACTCCATTTCCTGAGAATTTTAAGAAACCATCTTGAAGAGAAGCTGCTGATGTCCTTCTACTGCTGCTCTGTTGAGAGTGTGCTGTCTTACTGCATGACCACGTGGTACACCAGCTGCTCAGTGGCGGACAAAAAGGCCCTCCAGAGGGTCATCAATTCTGCCCAAAAGATTATTGGCTGTGCTTTGCCCTCTATGGAAGAAAAGTGAAACCAATTACTCAGTCTTCTTGTTCATACCTCTGACAAATCTCCATTCTTGAGGTGTGCTCTGGCCATGCTGTCCAACCAGGTCCGCCTCAGCTCAGGAGTGCTGGCATAGGACCGGGCCAAGCTGTACTGGAGGTCCAGCAGCATTTCAGGGTCTTTCTCATGCTCTCGCATCTGGGCTGTAGCCATCAGAACTGTGCGGATCCGTTTGGTCAAACCCTTCACTTCTGAGGGGAAAGCTGTGGACTGCATCAAATATACAGAGATCGATGAAAACAGGAACAAATCTATGAGAAAATACGAGTGGGGCTTTGTTCTTCAGATGTGGCTGACATCCTGCCACTAGACTAAAATTAGCTTGTTAGTTTAAATCAAGCTCTTTTGAGCTTTTTAAGTGCAGTTTGGGGGATGATTTTCTGGTCTTTGAAAGGGCTCTTATTTTGATAGGGGCAACAGAAGACAAAATCCAACTCATTCATTTTGTATGTTGATTCAGCAACTGTAGTAACATGAGGTAGGTGTGCAGGAAAGCTTCACAGCCTCATAGTGGTCATTTTATGTGTGTTGCTGCACTGTTAATGGTTTCATTATGTTTCATATTGTGATCCACAGTGTTACCACACTTCTATTACTGCTACAATTAGATATAACCATGGCTGTGGTTAGACAGCAAGTGATGCTAAGTGCTGGTTATGTAAGGTCCTCCTCAAAGAAGATGCAAGAGATGTGGAGCCAGGATTGCTCTTTCTGCATGAAAATACTAATATTGGGATTTACGCAACACTAATGCACAGACACAATTTAGTGACGCAATAACTCTCCGGCCTTGTATTTGTAGACGTTTCCTATTCAGAGCATGAAATCTGGGGAGGAGACTATTTACAGGAATCATAAAAAAGAGCCCTTCTCTGGATAAATCTTATGCTCCGCGTGAGCTGTGAGATTTATCCAGTTTTATCCAGTCTCCAGCAACCTCCAAGACCCTCCACAGTCCAATCAGTTTCTGAAGACTCTGCTCACGTATCAGAACCAGCTGGTTGTTTGTGATCTGCTAATTTGTGCTGTCCTTGCTAGAACTGTGCCTGTGTTCATATATTTGTGAATTATTGGACTGGAAACTTTTCATACTCGTAATCAGTTTGTTCTGCTTAGTAAATCTGGCCCATGGTCTGTTTGATACAATATGCCTTGGGACACTGTGCCATACTTTACACAGTAGCAGTAACTCGAATCTGTCATCTACACCTCATAAGCAATATTTACTGTTTAACCAAACCACATCAGTTAAGCAATGATTCAAATTCACAATGGGAGCAATATTTCAAAAATGGGATTGAATGGCTGCTCTTAAAAGAGAACACACACAGAAACTTGAATAACAGAAAGATTTTCTTGCTTGATCAGTTTCAGGGTAACACTTTACGAGGGACGAAACTTGCTTAGTTATGAAAGAACAAGAGAGAAATGAATCAAGAACTACCTGAAGGTTAAGTCAAAGGCTGTCAAAGGCTTTCAATGACTCAAGCTGAAGGTTAATGAGTCATTCACAGTACCGCTCTAATAACTCATAATAGAACCAGAGATACTTTGCTAGTCAATCCTCCAGTAATAATTACCCCATAATTATCCATTAATCGTGCGTGTGCTTTGTTTGTACTACACAAAAATGGTAAATAATAGTGAAAAAATCATGAAAGAATGAGGTACTACTGAGTAACTACTTAGTGTGATGATTCACTTTACTTGTGTGTACACAAAAAGAGTATTAAAAAGGTTCATCAGGTTTATCCTATGAAAAAAGTATGGATTTAGATCAATCTACAGACAAATATAAACATTATTAATGGATGACTCACTAGCATAGTTTGACCCAGTTACTTCTTTAGTGAATAATCATCATCAGCTGTTACTGAAATACTTTTTTTATGTCTGTCGGTGTACAGTGTTACCAGCTGTGATTGGTTTTCCTTCCACTTGTCTTGACTTCTACAATACCTTCATGGCTTTGTCGCTGTTTGCAAAGTTGTTGATGATGGAGAGAGACTCCTGGAAGCGTGAACTGCCAGTCAGCGCCACGTCAGAAATCAGCTGGCTTACTGCAATAATGATCTGAATAGGAAAGAAAAGAAAAGCAGAGGGAGGTGGGCGGGCGGGCAGGGGGAATGAGAGAAAGAGAGTAGGCGAGGAGAAAGAAGAAAATGAAAGGAGGAAATTCACACACAATCCAGTAAATGGTGTTTGTACTGACCACTGAGAGCTAATAGAAAGCTGGATGACCTTCTGCTACTATGTTAATATTGGAAAGAGAGACTCAGCAGATGGACTGTGGTTAAACTCTTTTTACATTCTTCACCTCCCTTATGAAAATCAAGTGAAGTACTCAGAGGAGTGTGTTTTGACAAAAAGCTAAAGGTCAGGGATGAAGATCAGCATGAAGAGACCACTAAGTACTGAAAATCAACAGTATGACTATTGTTCACTGACTAGACCTTAAGAGATGTGACATGTTTCCTCTGTTTCTTGCTCCATTTTACCTGCAAGTGTGTGCGTAGGAAGGTCTTCCTCTTGGTGTACTCGTAGTTGTTTCTCATGAGGAGGTAGAGCAGAGCTGACGCCTCGGCCCTCAGAGAGGCCAGCTTAGAGACGCAGCACTTGAGCACCTCACAGCACAGAGCCTCGCAGAGCGTCACACGACCCTTAAACAGCACCGATGGGAACTGGCAGGACAACGTGTTAGTGTATTAAAGGCAGATTCAAGACAGGGCTGGAGTTAGAAAATAGAGTGAGTGTGTAGGAAAGACAGCAGGAAAATGGCGAATCACTGATGAACTCCTGTTTTTCTTAGAATTACAAAGCTTGAAACATAGTGAAATGAATATGACACACCGGTTTCTGAACAAACAGACATTTTTAAATCAGTACATGGACAACATGTGATAATAAATTACACAAATGTGTTCTGGTTTTTCAACCTCAGTGTGGGTTGGCATAGGGACATTATCCCTGTAAAGCCTGAACCATGAAATAATTGCCAGAAAATTCTATATTTTTTTTTTTAGTGTTTATTGAACTTTCTCACAAATGTAAAAAAAAAAAGAAAAAAGAAAAAAGAAATTAAATATCAATTTGCAACTTATGAGTTTAAATTTGTATCAGTTTTGCTACATCCGGCATTTTTGTGCAATTTATTGCTTAAAAATTTATTGTCCAATTTATTCAGGTTTTTATAGAAAACAAAAACTCACAGTGATGATGTAGAGGTCTCAAAAACTCACAAAAACTCATGGATCAAATATGATACACTTGGCGTTACAGGGTTACTGCAAATTTTTGATTTTTCTTTTGTGGTTTTATTGTCAAGAAGTAACAAAAAATCTTAACTGTTAACACGAGTTCTTCTTTCACATTGTAAATACAAACAATGACCTTGCTTAGTTTAAATTTAAATTGTACTGTTTTAAGTACAATTACACTACACGGAGTTATTTACACTTTTTGCCCACACTGTCATGTGTAATTGTTTAATTTTTTAATTTCTAAAGAAATAAAGGACATTTCTGTAATGCCTGGCACAAATGTTTATGAGTCTTGTGTAACAGACATTACATGACTCGTGTTTAGACTTGAATTATTATAGATGCGTGATGTGGTTTCCACTGTTTGCGTGGCCAAGAACAGCAAAGGTTTGGCTGCCAACAGGAAAACATGGCACACTGTGGCCAAGATTATTGACTGCCAGTTAAGTGTTCTTATCCAAATCATTCAAATATAAATAAAACCAGTGTGATGAAAACTGAGATCTCTGTCTCCAAACTTTCAGGGAAATAAAAACAAACAAAAAAAACAGGTTGTTCATCAGGACATTTTTGGAATTTTCTAAACTAAAGTTGCATAAAGTTCATTCAATAAACAAGTTAGTATAACACAGCCCTCTTAAATCAACATTACACTTTTAAGGCAACAAGAATGCATCTTTATTTAAGCAAACCCAACTCATCAAATAACTTTCCTACAGCTTTCCTACTCCTACTCTTAATGTCCTTTCTCACCATATCACCATTTTTCATTAATCACAGTTTTCAAGGTTTTGGTCCAGACTTACTAAACAAGGCAAATAAGAGTGAGACCACAACAGAAAAAATGCACTTATGGAAGTGGAAAGTTCTGTGGGTGATCTACTAACAAAGGGCTAATTTCTAAACGAAAACTTCATTTCAGTAATGATCAAAAACAAGTAGACCGGATGAGAGAGTAACTAATCTGCTCATTAAAATAACACAGAGTCAGCACAGGTTTCACATGTGTTTCTCATGGAAACAGCATGGCTGGTCAGATCAAAGAAAGGCAGCTGAAGGAGAATCGATACTGTATGTTTTTGATATGTGGACGAGCTCTTCTGTTAGAAAGTGCCGGGGACTGTGTGTGGATAAATGTGTGTGATCACTGCATAAATCTGACCACTCAGTTGGAGCACAGGATTCAGCCAGAGAAGGCTTCAGTATTACAAACTATTCCACCATGTATAAACATGAAATCTGTGTGTGTTATTTATTTTCACTCCTGACCTGTCCCTGTGTTAGTGCAGTTACTGTAACTGTGCATGTACGGAAATGCACTCAATGCTCTTGTTTTTCTTTTTGTGCATTGTGAGGCTGTAAGTATTTATTTAAGTCAACATTAATGTTCAGACAGATCTGAAGTGAGATACATTTTTGGTTGACTCCCATTAATTGTTGCATTTTTAAAATTTTAATGGATTGTTAACATGACCCTACTTTACACCCCTACAAAGGTTTGTCAGAATTCATTCAAAACTTTTTGAGCTTTCGTGTTTACAGAGAGAATGACACGCACGCAAACACTACCAAAAACATAACCTCCTTGGTGGAGGTAATAAGGCCAACTGCAAAAATAACTGTGTCAACACTGTCAAGTTGCAAAATTGATTGACACCATATCTCTTTAGTAAATGCCTACAGTGGCATTTTAACACCTAAAGATGGTTCTGCACTGGTGCAGACCCTTAGTAAATGTGACCTGTACTGTCCAAATCTTTGCTTTGTGCTTTTACCACTTTTGTTCGGTGTAAACACTAAATCCCCGCAAAAGAAACTACTCTAAACAGATCACTTTGTATAAATTGAGACAGAATGAATTATTGTACAAATTACAAATAGCCTGTTTGTTGGGGACTACTTTCAGCTGCACATTAATCCAGTCAATCATTTATGGTACTGAAGGAAAATGTCTGCATTTTGGCTACCTGGTGAGCTGCCTTTAACAGTATGTGCATAAAATTTGTTGACACAGGAAACTTTGACCACAAAGGAACCAGCGATCAGTTTGTTGGTTTTAGAATATCACAAACCACATTGTTTAAAATTTTAATGAACTTGTACACACTGTAATCAATTTGCAGACAGCTATTCTATTGACCTATTCTGTCTGATCAAAGCAGGATTGTTTAGTGTGTTTGTGTTGTTTTCCTTAGATATTTACTATATGCAGAGGCCAACTCTTACTGTAACAGGAGAAATCATGCCAGAACAGAGTCTTCACCGCTGCTCTGCTCTGATTCATCACTTAACCAACCCACACAATACTGACACTGCCAATATGATAACACTAGGAAGAGGGTGGTTCTCTCCCTTGGGAACTAAATATGTTCCCTCAGTAGCCTGAGACTAAGTTCTGCTAAAGCTTATTTCTAGGAATATTAAGGAATAATAAGGAATATTTATCATGTGCACCCATTTTTCTCAAGGAGTACCTTACTTTAGCAGAGAAGTGACCTGTCATTAGATGCTATTAGAAATGGAATGAGAAACAATGGCTGCGTTAAGGCTGGAACCAGACATTTCCCACATCTCTTTGCTTTTTCTCACAGTGGAAAGTTTTTTAGGCAGTGACAAAAACAACAAATATATCAGCACCGATCATCAAAAACACTGCACTCTATCTGCGCCAGTCACTATCTGAGTCATACAGATTTAAATATTTCAACAATATTAAATAAAATGTGAACACACACCTTGTTGATGAAAGCCCGGAGAGCAGCGAACACATGCCTGAGGGCAGCTTCTGACTGGCCCACTTTTAGGAATGTCAGGAAGACGTCAAACACCTTCTTCATCAGCGGGTTGTGACCGTCGCCGTCCAGCAGCTGGGTCTGACTCACACAAGCACACACAGATAAGAACAAACACACTAATACTTCAAACCTTAACCAAAAACAGATCCTGTCCATATAACTTAAGCGATGAGAGTCTCCTCTTTGAAATGGGGATAAATGAATTTATCAGCTGAACATTGTTGTCCACTTATATAAGGCCGATTTAATTTAACTTTAAAACTGCATCTCACGCTATTCTTGTTGATTCAGACTGAGTTAATAGCAAATGAGATGACAATGACTGATTTTTACTGTGTCCCATCAATTTTGTGGGCCTAGAATTTGGGGTCTGGTTCCAGGTGTAGCCACGCTCGCATCACATGCAGCCAGTAAGTTGCCGTAAAGTAAAGTTGCTGTTTTAAAAAGATGAAAATCAAATTTATTCATTAAGCGCTTTTCACATAAAGTCACTAAGCGCTGTACAGCAGAAAAGAGTAAAATAAATAAGAAAATTAGGTGTCACAATAGCCAATAAAAAGACACAGTAAGACACAATAAAATAAACAGGTTTTAAAAAATTCAATAAAATTCTCAACAGAAAGCCTGTTTAAACAAAAAAGTTTTTTTAAGAGTCCACAGAGTCAAACTAATCGTAGTTATAGTGGGAGACTGTTCCCCAGCCTTGGTGCCACAGACTGATAGGTTCTGTCGGCCCTAGTCTTTAGTCGTGCACGAGGAACTAACAAATTCTGAGCCCGTGAGCGAAGACAGCAAGCAGCAGTGTATTTCGTAAGAAGCTGAAATAAATCATATGGAGCCTGGCCGATTTTAGGATAGAGTTCAGAAGGAGCTATAATCATGGTCTCAGTCTTGTTGGCATTTAAAACAAGGTAATTTCTAGAGAGCCAATCACTAATCCGGGTTAAACAGTGGACTAGGATGGGCTCAATAAAAGCTTGTATATGTGATTGTGCCTGTTTAAAATGCGACAATGCAGACTAAGCAGATCGTGGGTTGCAACTTTCTTGAGAAAAACTCAGCCAAACAACATCTGCCACTGGAAGCCCAAGAAAATGACATATAAACATATAAACATGTCCAACTTAACACCCCTTCAAAGGCCTATTTGAGGATAACCCCGGAAGCTCCATGGCTGGGTTCTGATTCCATCAGACGCAACACAGCATGCTTCAGAAGCACCTCAGAACTCTACTTTGTGTCTCTAAGAAATAGGACCAGGTCTGTTTTTTAGGGACACTGCATTAAACTGCACTGAGCAGCTGAAGAAGGTGTGAAGTCAGACACAGGAATGGCAGAATTCAATCAATCGATTTTCTAAATAAAAGACTCCTTGCAGAATAAACGCTGTGCTTCTGAAATACTCACAGGGTGATTTGAAACTGTACGAAGGATGAAAAAAAGCAGCTTCAGAAATCCAACAGACATGCATTTAGTGTGTGTTACCAGGGGAAGACTTGATTTTACAGCTAAAGTTGGACTAAGGTTTAAGTTTGGGCTTGACACTCAGGTGTGATGGTTAAACTCAGGGTGAGGTGATTAAAATACATGAATATCAATAAATATCCTCTCATAGATAGACCGAAACAATGACTTTGTGAGCATGTACGCCCCTCCCCTACACACAGAGTGGAGCAGGCAGCAGTCATGACAGGGTAAACAAAGGTAACAGAAAATTCTTTCCTGAACATGAACTATTGGTAGGATTGAGCTTCTGTAGATAGTGTGATTAAGGGCGGAAAGCTTCATAAACGTTACTGAGACTGGCCCAGAATTCCGTAACGCGTGCATCCCTTGTTTGAAGACTTAGTGATATTTGAATCACTTTAAAGCTTATCTAACATCAAAATGGTTTGAGTGTGCATGTGTGTGTGCTGACCTTCAAACACTGAGTGAACAGACACAAGATGTCCAGGACGCTGAGGCAGACCTCGGTGGAGATGTTGCCTTCCAGCAGAGCCTGATGGTGGATTTCTGCTTCTGATGGCCCTGCCCCTAAAACACAGGAACACACACAGAGAACACAAAGAGACATAAAGAAACACTGAAGTGCTGTGCATGCTAATATGGTTCGCATTGCAATCTAGAACAAATTCTGCCTTTTATCCAGAAAAAGCTGACTACAAAGTTATTCTTAAGTATCATTGTGTTTGCTGATTTCCAGCTCGCTTTGAAATGGTCATTTAAATACAGATCATTAGCAAATGCTTCATTGATGGATTTAATTACACAATCAACAAGTAATTACTTCTTGTGGAATATACTCCTAGTAGGTACCAAATGTTATTAAAGAACACAACATCCTGCCCAACTCAAGTTTTTCAGTATTAGCATGTACCCAGAGATCACAACAACTTGTTTCTTGTTAAATTGCACAATAACAAGGAAAACACATGTAATGCAGGTGTCTATGGAATAACGTGTCGTCATTTTACTGACAGGCTGTACAAGTAAAACCTTTCAGAATCCCATAAGAAAACAGCAAACACTGTTTTAAAGCCATACAGAGGATGATTACAGTGACTTTAATCCTGTGTTCACAAGCAGAGCTCTGTCATAGCCTTCGTGTATACTTAAGATCATGATTCTGTAGCAAAGCAAATCCCTGTATGGATGCAGGTGAACGTGCTCCTTTATTTTCTGCAACAGCATTTTCTGTGGTAACTCTACACACTGTTGCATTAATCTGGCATGGCTGCATATCCATTACGTGAAGACCAGAAAGGCCTTAGAGCTTAAAACATTGTGGTCAGTGGCTCAAGATAATGTATGTTTAGAAAGCACAACCTGAGCCTCAGTTGGCTAGCTCCGTCTTAGAGGAGTTGCATTTCAGAACCACGGGGTAGTTTTACTTGAGCTACATATTACAACAGGTCAGTGTATGCCTAACATTTGTATTTGACTATTACAACATCTCAATGAGGTATGAGTGTGGCAATGTCCTCGCTTAATAAAAACCCATCTACCTGTCGAGCGCATACATGCATTCATGTTTTAACCTGACCTTCTTCAAACACCTGACAGATGAAATTTTGTACTTGTGAAATCAGTGGTTAGACAGTTAAGAAACTGTTGCTCTGCTACAGATCTGATATTTTTCTAATAGTTTTTTTGTTGTTTACACACACAAAGAACATCTGAACAGTTGGCGCAGATAACGAACTTTTTCAATTACTCATTACACCAGCAGAATACAGATGGAGTTTGCTGTCTAGCCTCAGAGTTTATCACTCCCTGCAAATATGATACGTAAAGAAATTGCAGAGTGATGACAAACATCCCACCAGAGCTTACAGGTGGATGCTGGGGTGGTGGAGGGGTTGAAGCAGCAGGCAGTGATGCAGGGCTTAAATAGACTGCCATATTGGTAAGGTGCATTAGGTTTATGATGTGAGGGGAGTGTTAGTGTGTATGATGTAGTGTAGCTCAAGTTGCCTGAACTATAGCTTGCATCTGATTCTACTATATAAAGATTTTTTGTATACTCAAACAATCTAAAATAAAACAATAAAAAACAAACAATTACATAACATTACATTACATTGTAACCACTTCTCTGCAGGTTCTCATGTGCTGCTGTGACTCTTCCTACAAGCTTTATGTGTAACAAACAAATCACTGGTTGTGGAATCATTTTATTTCTTGTGAGCATTTTTCCTGTGCAAATCTCAGCTGGATGCTGGCTCCCTAAATTGGACTCAATCACTAAAACTTTGATAACTCCTTCAGCGTATACACATATATATTTATTATGAGTTCCATTCTAATAAATTTCTAGGAAAACTAGATAAAGTGTAACCTAACGTTTTGCATGTGAACTGGTGGGAGTGGCTTACCTATGTTGAGAGTGAGGGAGGTCTCCATGGTGTTGAACTGGTGTATCTTGCTCTGCATGAGGCTGGCACGGTTGCAGCGCATGGCTGGCATTGTCTGAGACTTCCCACCTGAGGAGAACAGCTTTGACACACACACCTCCTGGCTCCTAAATGAATAATAACAAGAGAAAGAAGCAACAAGGAAGAAGAATGACATAATGTTAT
>VUQS01070815.1:0-11290 GCA_015108495.1 Heterochromis multidens
GTTCTCAGTCATCCAGGACATGGTAGTCTAAGGGTTTGAAAGAAGGCAACTGGACTTCTTTAAGTTGTTTGAAGACGTTTCACCTTTCATCCAAAAGGCTTCTTCAGTTCTAAAACCAAATGGTGGAGAGTCCCAGGTATTTAAACCTTAGTGAGGGGTTGTCTCTTGAGTGGTGGTCATTAACCCACTATTGATCATGTGAGTCACCACATGAGCCCAGGTGTGAAAAAAGGCGTGGGTCATTATCACCACAGGTTTCGGGTGAAACCACTGTGAAACCTCGCCCCAAACTATCATGTGACCTATTGAGGTCACCTGATGTAAGATGTGGATGGGGATTGAGGCGCCTGGGAAGGGATCTCAAGACTGCATTGTATGTGGCTGACAGTTGGTGTCGTAAGCCACCACCTCTGTTCATGAGAGAAGAGAGTATGATTACAAAAAATAATGCCAAAAAATTGTTTTATCTCAATTATCTTCTTTTCATAGTTGTTAAATGCTGTAATTGTAATTGGATTTAAATTTTGATTAACTACAAAGCTAGGGTACAAAGCATCCAAAGGAGGGTGACTGCTGTAGAAAGTGAGGAGTCTTGATTAAGCATCTGAAAGGTCTAGAAAAAAACCTTCAAACTCATATTTAAACATGTTGGATCCCTGGGTACATCTGATCTACAATCTACGATCTACAATCACAAAGACTTAAGATAAACCTCTTGTATTCAGTCTTTAATTGATCAACTATATCACTGTATTAAAATTTTCTCTGGCATCTTTTGTAAATCTGTATTCAACATAATTAGGAATGCTGAGAGTTTTCCTGGCTGTTTCTGATTTTGTAAAAGTCTGACCTGTCGATTTCTGATCTTGGTTTATTCAGACTAGCACACAGATTTTTTTTGGTAAATTGTCTTTTGCAGAAATACCACATTTATGTTCATAATAAAACACCAACCTTTTAAATGTTTTTTTTCCTGATCTGCAAGAGGTAACAGGACTTTCTATGACTCACTCAAACAAATCTCAAAAACAAAGTGCTCCAGTTACTGAACAGTGTTTTTGTACAAATAAAATCCGACTGAAAATGAGTTAAAGAGTATCCCACAATATCGAACAGGTTTCACATGTTTGCATTACTCTCCTCACCTCCAAATTGCAGTGTAGTTACTTTGGTGTGCTGTGCTTCTTTGTACTGTCAGATGAGCTGAGCAGATCATGTCAAGAGCTGGATTTAATAAATGCAAAGTATCAGTTAACCAAAATTACTGCCATAGAAAAAGAGAGAAAAGACTTAGTAAAGACAAGTAAAGGGCAGATGCTGGACTAGAACATTACCAGCTACTGTGTTTGCAACAACATTACAAGGAAGCCAGACATAATATGTCCAGATTTTTACAACTGCAGTAATCTGGACAGGTCATTGGCACGTCGCAGTGGATCGGCACAGAGTCATTTAATACTGATCAGCTGGTCCTGGCCAATCAGCTGAAAACCGACTAATTCTGGTCACCAGCCAATCCAGTGAGTGTATCTCTACACATAATATTGTGTAGGTCATGACATGTAGTGCAACTAATCTATATGCAACATGAAAAGGCAACTTATAATTCTGAACTGTAAAAAATATGTTTGGCCATCTACTAGTCCCCTTGTCTGATGAGTCAAAAAGTGAGTTCTAGATACTGTTTAGTCTACTTTTTTGGTGCATACATTATATGGACAAAACCATTGAGCTACCTACACATTAAACATACAGAGGCTTTTATGACATCCCATTCTAAATTCATAGATATTAACATGGAGTTGGTCCTCTCGCTACAGCTATAATGGTTTCCAATCTCTTAGGAACGCTTTCTAAAAGATTTTGGAGCGTGTCTGTGGGAATTTTTGCCCATTCATCCAGAAGAGCAATTGTGAGGTCAGACAGTGATATCGGAAGAGAAGGCCTGACTTGCAATCTCCATTCTAGTTCATCCCAAAGGTGTTCAGTAGGGTTGGGATCAGGGCACTATGCAGGCTAGTCAAGTTTGACCACCAAACACTAAACTCATCTAACCATGCTTTTATGGACCATGTTTTGTGCACCGTGGCACAGTCATGCTGGAACAGAAAAGGGCCTTCCCCTAACAGTTCCCACAAAGGTGGAAGCATAGAAAATGTCCAAAATGTCCTGGTAAGCTGAAGAACTAGGATTTCCCTTTAGTGGAACTAAGAGGCCCACACCAACCCCAGAAAAACAACCCCATACCATTATCCCTCCTTTAGATATTATCAGCCACAGCATACATTGTTAGGTGAAGTGAAAACATTGATCATGTTGTTATAATGCAATGTTCTGCAACCCACAACCCAAAGGATTTGCTGTTAACGTCCCTTGGTGGGGGTTGCATAACACAATCAACAAAAACAGCACCAAAATCAGCACAAGCAGTTAAAATCTTTCCTTAAACTTGATACTTAAACAAGCTTTTCTATGGCAACATTTTCAGCACTGAAAAAGAAGAAGATAATTAACAAGAAAAAAAATTGCCTTGGGTGGGCTGAGTTAATTGCTTACCACCATTTTCTTCAAACAATTCTCAATGGAGCTGTTCCAGGCTTTACATCATCAGCTCTCCAGGCATGGAGAGAGAGCCTATCATGTTGTCAATATTGGATTGAGACATTATCCACTGTTACAATAAATTAATTTGTTAATTCTGTAATATTAATAAGAACCTTTACTTATTAATACTACAGAAGTCAATATTCCACAGGGTTGATTCTTTACTGAGTTTTAGACAAAGGTGTCACTTTTTATTAAAATACTTAAACTGTAAAGAGCTGCTGATGCCATTTTCTGCAGTGTAATAATATTAAACAACAACAAATATGCCTAAAGGAGCATACCGATTACCTTATCTGACACCCTGACTGATCTTTCACGACATTGTGAGGGCAGCCTGCTCAATCGATTGAATTACACAACAAGCACCAGGACACGGACACACACACACACACACACACACACACACACACACACACACACACGGGTAACTTCTGTTCAATTTGCATCCTGTAAGGGCTTCGCAAAAAGTTAATTTGTTATGGTTCTTTTCAAAATGGGATAAGGAAGAAAAAATGCAACACTGATTAATTAGTCCATTTCCTAATTGCTATTCAAAGTGATTACAATAAGCTACTAATGAATTTAAGCCTGTGAAAATCATACTGTAAGTGATATCTGCCGTGCAGATATCAGCTGTATGAAAAGAGAAGCAATAAGCTTCCTCTGTTCATCATTGCGTGCCCTTTTTTCTTAAGCCTTTAACCATGACCATGTAACCTTCTGCAGCTGGTTCCTGGTCATTTTTATAGCTGGTATAAATTTACTAGACCTTGAGAGAAATGTCAGCCATCAACTAAACATAATTGAGTTTTGATTCATTACCAGTACTAGATCTCATTTCATGGTGACCACAATATTTCCCATCAGTATGTAGGAAATTTTTTTAATCCATGAACACTACTTAAGATGTGATCTTTCATGCTACTCCAAAAAAGGGTCAAATGCCCCCTCTCCATAACACAGCACTCCCTTCCTTTCCTACAGTGGTAAAGTGGAATTCACTGGAATTTGGACTTCTTACCAGAGAATTAACAAGATGGTGGTTTACAGTCAAAAGGACAATCAGTACTCTATGGATCTCTATTTATCACATCCGACAATCTAAGATCTAGAATAATTCTGGTAAAACAGGACCAGTGAGGGAAAAATAAACTGGAACTGAGTGTGGGAGTGACAGATGCTCAGAGACATTCCTTCATAGAAATAGACATTTCACCCCTCCTTCAGACCTCCTCTATTCTGCTTCAAATATAAAGACTAGGATATATGCTACTGATTTGCAGTGTATTGTTTATTGCAAGATCACAAGTTGCTTTCATTTATATTTCAATTTCACCATGTAAACACATGCTAAAAATCACTTACTATTTCAGGAATGTTAAAATATAACGATATAAAGTTCAATTTCAGTGGGATCACCTAAGCTTCAAGATCTCAGATGCTTCCAGTCAATTTGAAAAAATGGTGGCAAGAAGAAATGTGTAGGAAGAAACAAAGGTACCGGACGGGCCAACTGCAGTCACTGCAGGTTGCATCGATGCAGCGTGTAGTTACATTTCTTAGGACATGCATGTCGGGTTATGGCGTAGGGCTTTCAGAAGGGTTTGCGGCTAAGTTATACCTACAGTGTAGATTAAATGGAGAGTATGACTTGCCCACTTTGCCTATAAAATATTGCTGTTTGAGATTCTACTTTGTCAATGGTAAAAATAAATAAATCATCTCTCATCCCGTCTCAACCTGCTCTACACCCAGCTGCTGCAACTCTCTCTCTTTCCCCATCTCCTTACTTTGTCTGACTCAGCGATTATACCAAAAAATGCACACGTAAACACCACACTTTGTCTGCTGACTAGGTGAATTTTTGAAAGTTCAATTGCCTCCTTAATTCCAACATGATTCTGAATTTATTACCACTATTGCAGCTGTTTCCAGTGGAGAAAAAAAAAGGTTCATATTTTGTTCAAACACCTGTTTTAAATTTTCATTGTCAAGATGCCATCTGACATTCACTCATTCCTGTGAATTTAGTGTGTGGTGTCAGTGTCTCATTTGTTGTTAATAGTAGTAGTTAATAAGTCATCTATGCATAAAGTTTATGACTCTGTAGTTTTGCTCTAAGTCACTTTATGTATCTGACTTGCATATCTGTATTAATTCAAGCAGTTCATTAGGATTGTTCTGCTTCCTTTAAGCACAAAAATCCAACAACAAGAACAACAAGGTTCTACTAAATCCAGATCTGCTATATTTTCCCATATTAAGCTAGTTTCCCCTGCAAATGCAGTGGGTCTTCTTCAGAGACCAATTCAACAATCCTTAGCTAGTCACCTCAGACACTAGGCAGCAATGACATCAAGCCACTCCCACATACATGAACATACACATTCATATGAACCAAAGAACTGCCCGCATGCCCACATATTATCTTCTCTAGAACCAGTCTGGTGATTTGACAACTACTGCAAAGCAAAAGTCAAACTGTTATGAGAGATACCCCCACTGATTTTATACTAGTACATACACTTATTCACTGCCACAAAAAAGAGGCCTCTGACTGCAATAGAGAAAATGACTGCAACTGAGATAATGATTCAAAATTATATTATAAAAAGGGTAAGCTCCAGTCTAGTCCTGTTCACAGATACTGTGAAATACTCTCTAGTAATACTCTAAAAACACATACGAGTGATCAAATCCAAAAACGTTTCTATACAAATTTTTTTGGTGAACTTTGATTTCCTGGCTGGAGTAAGTGTGGATGAGATGAACAGGATAGAGGAGAAAGATACCAAAGAAAAAAGGCACTCAAAATTAAGGAGAGAAACTGAAGCCTTGAGGAAGTCAAAAAATAAAGCTAGAACTCAATGCCAGGCCTGCACGATATGAGAAGATTTTTGTATATGCAATAACCACAGTCTGTCAGAAAAGCTGAATGTTGCTTCCAGGTCTGTATAATAAAGTCAAAGAATGAGTGTCTTAAACCAGCGGTCGACTCTGGCTGTAAAAAGACTTCTGGTTGTTTAGAAGTCTATGAGAATAAGTTCTGTGACCTGAGTAAATATTTTCCTGGCACGTTCATGGCCCCAGTCACTGGTTTGAAGTCTTACTCAGTACATAAAGTTCATTTTGTCAATTATGGTCCCCAGTAGCGTTGGAAAGAAGGAGGTGATGCTCATTGGCTAACAACTTGTAAATGACACATTGTTAGCCAATGAGCACCCATGATGTCTGTTTCAAAAAGCAAATATGGCGCCTGCGAAAGAGGACCAGACCCAGAGGACTTCACTAACCAATGAGTGGCTATGTCCATCTTTTATATATATACTATTGTCAATTTGTGATGACAGTATGGCTTCTAATAAATTAACAAATTTAAAAGTTTGCATGAAGGATTTTTAGTTCAATTCAAGGTTTTCCCAAAGTTTTTGGGGTACTTATGTAATTAGGTTGCAGTGGTGTAAAAATACTGATTTTCTTATTTATACTCAACCTGTTCTTTATTAATTCCCTTATTGCTGTTTTTTTCATAACCAAAGAATCTATCCATCTGACAGGTCAAATGCTTTCTTCTGCCATATATATTTGTTGCACATGTTATTATGGTGATAACAATGAAAATACTATTAAAAATACTATTTTTATGTTGCTGAATGCAGGATTTTTTCTTAGGTAACTATGCATGTCAGTACAGCTGGTCCTGGTACAGTAAGTGGATTGCCTCATGTTAACTTATTTGAAAGAAATGTATACATTTCCATGTTAAATAAGAAGCCATTTGATTTATGAAAATGGCCATTGTGCAGGAACAACTGAATCTTCAACTAATCTAACTGGTTAAAAAAATAAATAAAAAATTCTTTACCGTGCAGGTGATTTTTCACCTGCATTTTTTGGTTCCAGTTTAAACCTCTTTGGAAGGAACCATAAATTTCTCTATGCAGCAAAAACATTGTATGTGGAGACCGACTAGTCTTCTAGAATGCTAAATTAATCTGCTGCCATTTTGACTGCAGGATAGACCTACAAAGTTAGCAAGCATACGATTGGATCTGCAGTCAACCTTTAAGTGCTAAGGTTGGATGACAGACCTTCTCAGCAGTGGACACCCTTGGTAGGCGTGGGAAAAACCTCATACTTTCAAAACACTTTTTTTTTTTTTTTTTGAAAAACACGACTTTGAATGCCACAGTTTCTATTGTAGCCAGAAGGCCAGGAAATTCCTCAGCTATCACAGTGTCATAAGTCATAATTTGTGATAATCCCAACCCTAACCCTAACCCTAGAAAATCAGAGTGTGTTTTTTTTTTTTTTTGTTTGTTTTGTTTTTTACCTCCACCAAGGAGGTAGGTAAAAGTTAGGGTTATCACCAATGATGACTTAGACTTCAGAGGACTAACCATGATTATATCTGTGGCAGTAGTGATCGTAGGGGGAGAACGTGAAAGGAGCTGCACCCAAGCCTTCTTAAATATATCATCATTATATACTTTGTGACAATAAATAACAGAGCAGAAACCTCTGAGCTACAAACTCAACCTGCAGATGAACTCCAACATCACTGTCCAGAACTGCAGAACCCCACATTCGGTCCAGCGTAGCAGCATGTGAAACTAGTTCCCACATGCTGCAGGTTCTGCTAAGAGTGGCCTTCCTGCTCTGAAATTGCCAGAACAGATTAAGAACTACTGTCAGCAGATGAAAAGATTTCATATATTTACCAAAATTATTTTCTCAGTTATAATTAGAGTACCATGTGGAAATTTTGCTCCATTCGGATTAGGCTATCTACTGATAATTTCATTTTTGTGGTATAGCTTGTCATATTTGCTCAGTCCAACATGGAAGTTGAATGAAGATAGCATTTTCTTCACTTTTGTGACTAAGAATTTCATGTTAAAAGTATTCATGTTTTATTTTGCATTATTGTGAAATAAACGTATGCCAGTCAGTTGTCTTTTGCAATGTGAAGTTTTTTTTTTTTTTTTTTATTAGTGTGTGCTCAAATATGGGCCTTTAAAGGACTGCTTGAATTTTTTTCAGCCAATACTGGGTATCTCTCCCAAATTACAGATCCTGATTTACTTTTTGACAAGAGAGATGGTGAAAATTTCAGGCTTTTATCTTTAATAGTTTTTGAGATACTCGTGTTCAAACATGCTGGAAGTGGGTTGATGGACCAGTATTAAAGAAAAAGTATTTGATATATGAAGCTAAACTTTCACAGCACTATATATATCCAAACTTTGGACTATAAAATTTTTAGGCAAATCTGAGATGGTCGAGCAGAAGGCCCACAGTAATTTGAGATGGAATTACCCAAATGAAAAATGTTTTTAAAAAGATAATTCCAAAATGAGTTGCAAAATATACTTGGGTGGCTGTTAACATACCTGGGTTGTATATTAAAGTCTATGTAGGGGAACACCTATATCAGCAGCTGCAACTGAGAATGCTAGCAAGTAGTAAAGATTTTTGGGCTGCATTTTGCCTTAAATTAGAGACCAGAGTAGACACAGGAAATGTGGAGAAAGAGAGCAGGGGAAAGACATGCAATGAAGTCTGGACAGCCAGGGATTAATTATGATTTCTGACTGAAAAAAAGGGCGATTGTGTTTGTCTCTTCAGTTATCAACAGTCAATCTGATCACCAATCAGCACAAGCCTACAGTTTACCCATTTATTGACGAGTCATGCAATGTTACGGCTCCAAAGTGGACTGTAAACGGCTGAATCACATGAACCTCGAGAAATTCTCACATTATTAAAGTCAGGTCAACACTGCAGTTCACATTCTGATCAGAACTCCACCAGGCAATGGTGAAGCAAAACTGTCATGTCAGAGTTCAGATTAACAAAAGAGAAAGTGAACAGCAGTGGCATATTCTCAGCATCTGATAAGGCGTCCATGATGAGGCAGTTTCAGGCACAGATAGGGTTCAAACACTCTGCCTGCGATGTGAGCAAAATTAACACAGTCCATTAGCTGTCAATTGCATCATATTTCCACAGCCAGGAGTCTTATTACTGCCACAACAGCTGAACTGATTCATCTGTGGGACCTCTTAAGGTTGAACAGAAGGCACTGAGAAAAACAAAGACCTGACCAATTTTGTTTCAGCCAAAGAATATTTCTTTTAGGACTAAAAGGCAGTTATAATGCAGAATCAATCTAACACATAACAGCAGTCACATAACTCAAAGTACAATTGATCAGAACTTTATATTACATGTTACTGATGAATGCTCCCACAGAATAGCTTTAAATGTCCCTACAGGCAGGATATTAGTTTGTGATTTTAATCACACAAATCTTCCTAATTTGTAAAGTCAACACACACACTAAATGCGATCAAATTACAATAACAGAAGACTCAGTGTAAACAGTGCTGGAGATGATATAAACACCAATGTCTTCTCACGGTTTTTTATGTGGCTATTAAATATTTAAATATTTAGTGTGTAGAAGCTAGAGTTACCCACAGAAGCTATCCAAATTAAAAGAACTAATAGGACGAGAAAATGAAGAGCATTTGTATAGTAGTGCTGCAATAATTGTACTCATCAATTTATCTGAGGATTTTTTTTTAATTAATTTGATAATTTTAAATTAAATTAATAAATTACAGAAACACAGTGCTTTCACTTGACAAAAACTGCCCCGTTTTTCTAAATTAATGAAACAATTCTCGAAAATTCAGAGAAAACTGTTCATTAAATTTTTTTCTCTGTTTTTGCGAATAAATGAGACATGTTAAAATCCCAAAAGAGCCTCTAATGACCTGAAACCTTGATTTCATAAGAGGTAATGACCCAACCCCTAATACAGTTAGGAGTAATTCATTCAAAATTCATTCAGGCTCCTACTTGGTGACCTATGTTGTTGATTCAAGAGACAAAGACAGCAGTACATCCTGATGTTTCAAAAGAAAACTATATTAAATAAAGCATGTGGGCCATCATTACTAATGAAATCAAGCTTTCAAGTCAACAGAAGCTCGTTTAGGATATTATGACATCAATTTGTATGTTAAATGAATTCAATAATTAGAAAACCAGGATTTTTTATTTGGTCAAGTGAAAGCATTATGCTTCCGTAATAAATGTATAATTTATTGATATTGAACCTTTTTTATTTAAATTGTGTGCCCTGTAAAACATCAAAAATACATTGAAAAAAGATGTGAGACATCTTCCCGGAACCCAAGCAATGTTACTACCATGATACATTAAACACACATTCCTAGTTTTTCCTGTGAAAAACTAAGCACACTCTTACTGCTTCCATAAAAATGAAAGTTACATTACTAGCACATAGCCATAGCCACTGTAAAAGTGCATACTGACAGGATGATGTAGCTACTATAATCTGCCATGAGCCCATGAAGGGGCTGCAGTGATAAGGAAAAGCACTGTCGTTAACACTGCATGGACCTGGCCTTCCTTTCATTTTTCATTTCACTTCTCTCACAAGAGAAAGTCACTCACTTGTGCATGCTGGTCAGTAACGTTTACTTTGGTCTTCTAGAGGTAGTTCTTCACCAGGAGCGATGTATTTTTTGAGTCGTTGTCGTGTTGTAAGACAAAGCGACGACTCAGACTCAGTTTTTCTCCTGACTCCTTGAGGTTTTCTTTCAAAATCTTCACGTATCCTTTCTTCATGATTCCTTCCACCTTGACAAGATTCCAAGTACCAGATACACTGAAGCGTCCCCACAGCATAATACTCCCACCACCGTGTTTTATTGTGGGGACAGTTTTCTTTGGGTCGTACCCCTCTCCCTTCTTTCTCCAAACATAAGCAGCGTCTCTGTGGCCAACAACCTCTAGTTTCGTCTCATCTGACCAAAGGACGTGCTTCAAGTATGTATAATCTTTCGCCAGGTTGTCCTTAGCATACTTCAGTCTGGCTTGAAGGTGTCTCTTCTGCAGAAGTGTAATTTTTCTTGGTCTGCAACCTCTGAGTCCATTCCTGTGCAGGGTTCTAATGATTTTTCTACAATTCCCGACTTGGCTAAGTCATTCACTCGTGTCTTTGTGGCAGTTCTGGGGTATTTAGACACATCTCTCACTAGTTTTCTCTCCAGAGTCTTTGAAATCTCTTGCTTCATACTTCTGCCAGGCTTGTTCTGTACTATGTGGCTCTCTTTGAATTTCTTGATGATGGAATTGGATACTTGGAAATACTGTGATAACTTTGTATATCCATCTCCTGCTTTGTGAGCATCAACAATTCTTTTTCTCAAGTCTAAACTAATTTCTTTTGTTTTTGGCATGATGCTTTTTCAAGTGACAGCTCAAACCATTGCTCAAGTTTTTATACTGTGTGTAAATTGGAAGATAACCCTCAGTTTTAACTTGATTTTACAAGCTTTGAGCATTACGAAGTTAAAGGACATCATTGCACAGCAGTGGTTTGTGCTATGGCTCAATAAAAAGGTCAGTTTATCAGGGCCTAATAATACTGACCCTGGTCTTTTTTTTTTCTGAAATAATTCTGTTATTGTTTGAAAACAGAAACAATGTATGCTTTCTAAAGAAAACGAGTATGTTTAGAAATGCTATATTGCTTTTTTTTTTTAATTGCAATTTTTGACATAAACTTTAAATTTCATAGGGGGCTAATAATTTTGTCTTCAACTGTATTTCCTTTTCTCTCCCCCTCATCAGTAAATGTGGATGA
>VUQS01070820.1:0-17733 GCA_015108495.1 Heterochromis multidens
ATGACATTCATTGCACTGTTCAATTGCACAGCAGTACTTTGCACTTTTTCTGCACCTTACATTTCAAATCATCTTACTGGTTAGAAATCATCTCACTGGTTAGTAATCGTCTCACTGGTTAGCTCTGTCTATATGTCTTCCTTGTTGTCTACATGTTTTTGTTAGTCTTAAATGTTCTTTTTGCATTGTCTGTGTCCCAGGTTTGCACATGTTCGCACTTTATGTAGTTAGTCTATGTCGCACACGCATACGTCTCACTTTATGTACAGTCTAACTTTGTCATAAATGTTATATGTAGCACCTGGTTCTGGAGAAACGTTGTTTCGTTTCACTATGTACTGTATAACATGTATGTAGCTGAAATGACAATAAAGCTCACTTGAACTTGAACTTACTTTAATTACTGTAACGTTTGCTAACATCTACGGTTGACTCTGTACTTAATCTTTTGTAATTGTAAATAATAAAAGGCTCAAGACCAACTGAATGCTAATTAAAAAGCTACATAAATACAGCAATGGTGAGGTTGAAGTATAAGTTAAATGCTAAAATTAAAACAATACCAGCAAAAATGTTGTTGCCACGATCCAGCAACTAGCAAAAAGAGACAAATAGCAAAAACCATAAAAGGAGAAAGGCCAGTTTTGTGCTTATAAAATTAGCACAAGGATGCCATCAAAGAGTAAATGCAAATACTGAGTCATGGCAAATAGCCACAAAACCATCCATTGTTCCAACTTGACCCAGTATTCCAAGGCGGTGTTCTCAGAGTGGGAGGGCAATTAAAAAAGGCTCTAAACTGAGAGCAAATGGCTTCTGGGTTCTTGGTGGCAGCAAAGTTGTGGCCAGTCATTAAGTGGTGTTATGTGCAGACAAAAACACAAAACATGGTGACCCTGCCTGCTATTTGTGTTGACCTCTCACCACTATTCACCTACTGTGGGATGAATAATTTTTGGACCTTATCACACTAAGCAAGACTGTGAAGAGTACAAGAGATGTGGTTTCTTTTTCAGCTGCTTGTCCCAGAGAGTAATGTAGAAATTGTAGAAATGTTCGAAGATCTCACAACAGATGCCTTCATAAATGTCTGATGGTATTTTATAGCTATCTGTGGAGCTGTAAGACAAATCAGATCAAATCATGGGAAAAACTTTGTTGGGGCAAAAAGTGAACTGACAGACAAATACTTATTGACTGCTTACTTGGCCAAAAACATATTGATTGTAAATAGCTTCCTGCTCACCATTGCTAGCATCAGTGATCCCAAAGGCCTAGAGCTACTTACCATTTGCTCACCTTGTAAACCTCTGTACTGCTGCCTCCACCTTAAAAATTTGTGCCAGAAGATTTGTATGCCAGGAAAAGGTGACTCAGAGTTCAGCTTTTGGCAGAGCAGATCTGGAGTAGATGGAGGAATGAATATCTTCTGTCAAACATCACCCTCAGACAATGCTGCCTCTCTCCAAAACAAAATGTGAAAATGGGAGATTGTCAAAGAGGAAGGTATTCTACGCAATGAATGGAGACTTGGAAGAATACTTGATGTTTGTGAAGATGAGGAAAGACTGAGCTGGAATACCTAGCACTGACGCTCTACAACCTGGGACTATCCACATCGCTGTGCTCCTGGATCAAGGACTTTCTCACCAACAGGCCTTGAATACATCTCACCTGGTAAAGAAGGCCCAGCAATGGCTCTTTTTCCTCAGGAAGCTTAAACGGGCTGGGCTCTCCTCTAGGCTGCTGGCAAACTTCTACAGATCCACAATGGAAAGCATCCTCTTTCTCAGTATGACAGTTTGGTATGGCAGCTGCACAAAACAGGACAGAAAGGACTTGGCCTGGGTAGTGAGAACAACACAGGGGATTGTAGGAAGTCCTCTCCCAGACCTGGACTCTGGACTGTCCAGAAAAAGATCAGCTGCATTGCTGTGGACTCCACCCACTGTTTGTCTCTCTTGGATTATGTTTGTTATTGTTAATCAAACTAGCAAAGTAAGATGTTCTCGCATCTTTTATGAGTTGGCTGAGTGTGGTTAATAACTCCTTCATATGGAGATAGTGAACATGGAGATTTGTGTTTTTCCACCTACGTTCAGCTTTTCTGCACTCTCTTCTGTGGTGACGGATATGATCACTGATCCAGGGGGAAGGATTTATGACTGGTGCTAATCTGACTTT
Organism: Heterochromis multidens; assembly: GCA_015108495.1. Classification (NCBI taxonomy): domain Eukaryota; kingdom Metazoa; phylum Chordata; class Actinopteri; order Cichliformes; family Cichlidae; genus Heterochromis; species Heterochromis multidens. The sequence continues at coordinate 2,185 of VUQS01070820.1, forward strand.
TAAGGGTGCTATGCTATCCAGCATTGATGAACATAGACTATTAAACCAATTAACTAAGTCACTGATATCTGAAAAATTAGTTGTTGATGTGGTAATGTTAGAAAAGAGGGCAGAAAACCTAGCTGGTGAGTGCTCATTAAAGATGTGAGATTGAACAGTTTTTTTCTGGGAGGACAACACTGGATGCAGAACTGCATCAAAAATTACATTTGTGATCAGACAGTAGGTCAGACATGTGCAAGGAGTTTATAGATAAACCAAGAGTAAAAACCAGATCCAGTGTGTGGCCACCATTATGTGTGGGGCCAGTAACATGTTGCACTAAATTAAATGACTTAGCAATGTTAAGAAATTCTGTGGCAGTGCAGTTAGAGGGATCATCAATATGTAAATTAAAGTCACTTACCAAAATGATTTTTATCAAATTTAACAATAACAAATTAAAGAATTAATTCAGGAAATTATTGTAGGATTTGGGAGGTTGGTAGATAACAATACAGCAGACTGGATATTCACACTGAATTTTGAAGGATAGTAATTTGAAGGAGTTAAAAGAACCAGGATTAAATGGAACACAGTTTAGATAATCCTTATAAACCACTGCTATTCCCCCACAACGCCCTGAGTACCTTGGGGAATTCAAGAATTTATAATTTGGTGGGTAAAGTTCTATAAGGGGGCAGCAGTCCCCTGGTTTAGGTCCCCGGTACACTGTAGACAGTGTCGTGACCACAACCATGTTTGCCAGCCAGTCAGAAGATAAAACACAACTTGAAAAAATGAAAGTATGTGAATATGTTTGCCCTCATTGTAGCTTGCAACACAGTGACAGCCATCAGTTCTGCTTTCTGGATTCAAAAGTAGTTGTTTTTGACAGTTTTAACAGAGAATCTAAAGGCATCCACAACAGAAAAGTTATTTAGGTACAGGTTTTTGAGGTAAGGATTATTTATGATACTATCAACAAATGTCGTAAATTTTGCTATTGTAAAACTAAAGTGTGTATGATTGTGCTGTACTGTTTTTTTTAGCTATGGGAGGACAAAAGTCTCGACCTGTTAAAACTCCAAACAGTAAGATAAAACATAATACAACAAAGCTAAAACTGAGAGAAAATGATCAGAAACAAATTATGTTTGTTTTCTTTGTTAATTTCTGTGCAATTTTTCAGTTTTAAGTCAAAACTGGAGGAAAATACAATGGGAGTGAGTGTTTGATCTGTGTTGCCCTGCCTCTGCCACTGTTGCTGCTCTGTCTCTGCGTCATGTTTGTGTTTTTGCTTTGTTTGTACTTATATTATCTACATTTCTGTCTGCAGATGTCTCTGCTGTTTTTATCTACGATCGACATACCTTTTTATAAATGTGGCAGGGATCAAAGTCTATCAGGACTGTTGTGGTAATGCCTTTCTGCTGCAGTGTCCGTTTCTCTGCTGTTTCTGTGTATTCATTGCTTTCTGGAGGCCGGGATAATACCAAACCAAATGAAAATGCATGGAACAAGGGCTGGCATACAGGTGACGTTGAGACAACTTTGGAGGTGAGGTGTTGTTATGCCCCTCTGCAACCCCTACCTGCCTTGCAGTTCCAGTGCAAGAGTCTCTAGGTTTTGCCAGAGTATGCAGAGTATGTTTAAATTTCCTGTGTCCTGGTGGTCTGTGGGAGTTTCTGTCAGGTTGTTCAACCTTATACCTGTATTACTTGTGGATTATGATACCCTGGCCGATTGCGAGTAAAGCGGAGAAGGGCCGGGGTGTGTGCGCCCAACACCTTCGCCGATTACCTGAGAATTTGGTCTGTGAGACTGCTGACACACTTTCTGTCAGGATGGCCCACGTCAGTGCTATCAATACAAATCATTTCTCATCAGTGATCTTTTCAATAGGGAGAACTTGGATTTTATGTTTATAACAGAGACTTGGCAGCGTGATTTGGAGTTTATTCATCTGAATGAATTCTGTCCACCAGAATGCTCTTTTGTCAGTACACCGCGGCTGTGGTGGTGGACGCAGTGGTCTTTAAGAACCACAATCATTTGTGAAGGTGGACACTTTTTAACTTAATTGGCCAGTTTAACTGTCATGTCAGGAAACTGACTCAGTCCTCATTTTTTCATCTAAGGGAAAAATGTGTGCATGCTGCCTTTTGGATAGATATTTGCTCATTTTAAAAATATATATATATTAGTTACCATTTGCATGCAGATGACATTCAGTTGTCCTGTTCTTTCTGACCTATCAAGCTTTACAAACTTGCTGATCTACATACCTGTTTGACTGCCATCAAGTCTTGGTGAAATGCTAACTTTCTACACTTAAATTCTGACAAAACAGAGACTCTCATCATTGCTCCAGATAGCACCATCCCAAGTATCAAACAGTGCATTGCGTCTCTAAGCTCCTCATCTAAATCTGGGTTGCGTGATTGGGGTTATCCTGGAGTTCTCTTTCTTTAGACTGTTATGTCAGGAAGGTCACTCAGTCCTCATTTTTTGATTCAATCAACATTGATAAGATGTGTAATTTCTAAGGTGGAAAAGGTGCAGATTGTTCATGCTTTTATCTTTTCTCATTTGGACTATTGCAACTTCCTATTTAGCTGTCTTAACAAATCATCTTTAAATTGTTTGCAATCTGTCCAAAATGCAGCAGCGCTTCTTTCAACTAATTCCAGGATCAGATCTCATATCTCTCCAATTTTATTATTTAAATTAAATTAAATTAAATTTTAATTTAAAATGTCTTCATTTGTTCCATGTTAGTTTTAGAGTCAGTTTAAAAATTCTTGTTTTAACCTGTTTTAACCCCAGTATATCTCAGAGCTTTTATTGACCTACTCTTCTAACTGGTCTCTTCGGTCTTTAGAGAAGAGATTACTGCGGATCCCTCGTATTCATTTTAAAACGTGGAGATTGGGCCTTTGGAGTAGTGGCTCCTAAACTCTGTAATGAGTTAGCCTCATTCCTTAATTTTTCTGATTCAGAGGTAACTTTAAAAAAAAAAAGAAAAAAAAAAACAGCCAGACAAGCATTTGGGTAATTATGTGTCTGACCTTGTGTTGTTCATCAGAATCAGAATACTTTATTAATCCCAGAGAAAATTATGTTGTCACAGTTGCTCCAGGACAGTAAGAACAATAATTAACAGGCCTAATTCCAATATTAAATAATACAGTATATTACAAAATTACAAAATATTACAAATGTATGTACATGTTCATGTATCTGTATTCTATTTTATTCTTTTGTTAATTTGTTTTTCTCTTAATGTAAGGTACTCTGTGGCCTAGTGTGCGACAGGTGTGTTATGAATAAACTCTACTTACTTAATTTATGTTTGCCAACTGGTTTCCAGGCTTGCTAGTGTCCAGGGAGGAGGAAGATTGTGGAGCAGTGTACAACTTTTGAGAAGTGGAGACATAGACATTACTTTTATTTTTAGTGAACAAAAGGACAAGAGAACAGCATTGTACTACTAGCACTATGGCTCATTGAAAGTATCTGCACAGACAGCATGCTAACACAAAACTAGCAAAGAACCAAGAGTGATGATATGTCTTACTTTATGTGTGCTTTTTGTTGTCATGTAATAAATCCTCATGAGTCATCTACGTGCAATAATCAGTTGCTGTCAGCTTCATTTCCTGTTGTTGTTGCTTTCAACAACATCCTGCATGGTCTCACCGCTGTATGTCTGCTCTGTAGCCACAAAATAAATGCACGAATGACCACAAAATTCAGCTTATTCGGCTTTAACATTATAAATATTCTGCTTTGAACAGTGGCAAAGAGAATGATCTGCAGTACATAAAGAATTACAAGCCTCATAAAGATGAGCTCCAGCACCTCAGAATTCGTCTTTATGGACCCACTGGTGCCGGCAAGTCCAGCTTCATTAACTCAGTTGACACTCTTTTACAAGGCAGAATGACCAGTCGAGTTTTGGCAGATGCAACTACTGGGGACAGCTTCACCAGAAAAGTATGTGCTAATTCTGAGTGTGGTTAAACCAAACTCATGTATTTCATGCAATTTGTTAAACAAAGTTATGCAACTTTAAACAGAACTGCTGGCCTATAGGGCTGCACACAGAACCAAGCTCACTTGTTTTTCCACTGCAACACAGTAAAGATTAGCCACACTAGAAATGAATGAATACATAGATAAAATAAAAGGAAAACATGAACAAGAGGAGCCTATAGAGTTTATAGAGCTCGTCTTGGAAAAGCAAATATGTTTGGCACTACAGTGTATTCAGATCATAATTCTGGTCTGCTCTAGCATGTCAGGCCACAGCCATGACTGTTTTTTGCTTCTACTTGAATCTCTGTCTGGAGTTTAGTTTCATTTTACTTTTGTCCATAGTTGTTCTTTCAGATATCAGCCTTATAGTGTTTACTAAACCAGGCATCAGCTTCGTGGTCTTCAATGATTAGGTAACCCTATTATCAGAATAGCTAAATCTTTCTTTTTTACAGTACAGAACTTTCAAAATCCAAAAAGAAGGACTGGGAATTTTTTATCCTTTTGCCTTCACTGACATCATGGGCCTTGAGAAGGGCGCACAAAAAGGAGCAAGGGTGGAAGACATCAAACTGGCCATGGAGGGACATGTGAAGGATGGTTACAAGGTATAATGACCGAATTATGTTTAAGGCACAGCAATACAATCCAAGGGTAATTTTTGCAGTTGTCAACAGTGTATGCAATGACAATATTTTTTTACACCTTTAAATAATACATACAGTGGTATAAAACCATTTTATTCACATAAGGAAATATATAGGGTGCAAGGGTAAAACCACAGGCACAAAATAGTTCCAGTTTTTGTTTTTGTCTTCAGACACAGGTGATCAAATCATATGTAACAATGCAATGCATTAAATGGCATTTTAATATGTCAGAATTAAATAAGTAGTTTTACTTAGTGCCATTTCACAAGTGGTGTGTAGTGATGAGTTTCTTTATTCATACTGTGACAATTGATACACATTGCAACATTGAGAAATCTTTCTTGGCCAAGGGTTTCCTGGTTCATGCAATCCCAGAAAGAACACAGAACTCTACTGTTTGACCATCTTATAGTTGACCTAGGCTCCCCACATCTGTTCCTGATCTTCCTTGTTTATGTTAAGGTGCCTTGCTGTCGCCTGAGCTCTTCTCAGCCTACATATTTTCTCCCTTATATAGCTCACCTCTCTGAACTCTGTGCCTGTGTAGCATGTATATGTTTCTGTGAGTGCGCGTGCTTGAGTATGAGAAAGTAAGTATGTCTTTAAGATTATATGGAATATTATGTAGAACTATTAAGTGAAATATTGAATGGCATATTGAATGATATTAAGGAAACATATTGAATAACATATTAAGTGAGAAGGAAATGTCCTAACAGCAAGTTTCTTGTAATTTTTTAAACTAGTCTTCAGGAGTAGTTCTCTGGGCTTCTTGAAGGACATTCCAAGAAGCTGTCTATTGGCTGCCTTTTGTTCTGTTCTCCATCAAGATGATCTCACACTTCTTCAATAATGTTGAAGTCCAGGCTCTGTGGAGGCCCATGCATGACTAATAGTGTGCCATTGTGTGTTTTTCTATCCAGGTATGCTTTTACTGCATTGGCAGTGTGTTTGGGATCATTATCATGCTGAAAAATGAAGCCATTTCCAATCAGATGCTTTTCAGATGGTATTGCATGGCAGATCAAAATCTGACCGTACTTTTCTGCATTCATATTTCCATCAATTTTAACAAGATCCCCAACACCACCACTGGCTGAAAAGTAGCCATAAAACTTGACATAGCCTCCACCATGTTTTACAAATGGCTGCAGACACTCACCTTTTGTACCTCTCTCCTGACCTATTCCATACATACTGAAGACAATTTGAATCAAAAATTTCACATTTGGATTCATCACTCCATCAGATCTGTTGTCACTGATTTTCAGTCCAGTTCTTGTGTAATTTGGCATACCTCAGCCTTTTCTCACTGTTTCCCATCCTTAAGAATGACTTCTTCACAACCAGTGTTCCACTGAGACCATTTTTCATGAGGTTTCAGCAAATAGTAGATGGGTCTACTGATGGATCTGTGGATTTTTTTTTTTTTTTGGAAGAGACCTTTTGGAAACAGTAAGACAAAACACATGGTGTCCTTGCATTCAGACCATTCTTATTTATTGTTTTTCCTATAATGGGCACATCAACTCCTCAGAGAAGTGAAGGACCCAAGGGTAACAGCAAAAGACCCAGCACTGAAATATCAACAGCTATGACTCTTGCTATGATCTTTCCCTACTTGAGGGCAGTTTGTCGTATTCTGGATTGATAAAGACTGTCGATCTGTCCAGGGGGTACACTACATCAAAAATCCTGATAGCAGTGTTCTTATGTAGCTGTGGTTATTGTTTTGACTTTTAAAAGAAATAAGAAAAAAAAATTTAAAAAATTATTTATTATTGTTTTAATTGTGACAGTTTTGTACTCATTAGTTGTTAACTATGCTGATAACTGTTTCTAACCACAGCCCATCAACACTGCACTAAATAATTTGTAAAAAGCCATTACGGAGTGCACAAAGCCTGTGATTAACGTATGTTTTTAGTAGCTTTCATTCCAGTAAATGGGTACATCCTAAGGGCACATTATTTGAACCTTTTAAGTATTAACTTGTAATTCTGAATGAAGCTTTGAAATACTCATATATCATATTGTTCAAGTCATATTATTCAAAAATCCAATAATATTAGATGAAATTAGTGATGATTGACAGAATAAAAAATACAGTACAATTCTGTAATTATACTGTTAATCAGTGTTGCATTAAGGGTTTTAGTACTCTACACGCAGCCCATGTACGTAGTGGCTGTTGTTAAACCAGGGTCTTCTGCTGCATTTCATAACCTGAAATGCACAAAATCAGAGGAAGTTATGACATGAAAAGCACCAGGATCTGATTCAACTCAGGAGGTGAAGCAGGAGATTGTTTGATTTATCACATTGCAGGCTCAACTGTGAAGAGAAATCCTCTGCAGTGCAACTCGGATATCTGGCTGATGTAAGAGAATCACAATATTTTAGCCAATAGAGTCTGAATTTAGTAGAGGAAAAGCAGCACACCAATTTCCTATGGAAACCCTGCTCACTCATGCCTCAGGCATATCTTCATTTATATATTTACTGTCACTGAAACAAAGTGCTGCTCCAGCACTCTAAAATCATATCAGTGTGCCTGTGAGCTTTGTGTTAGTGTCTTATTTTATGTCACAGTCAGCAGGTTTTCTTGATTGGCTTAATTCTGTGACACAATTTAAAGTGGTTCACTTTTTTTTTTGGGTGAATACACTCAAAAAACAAGTTTTTGAACAGTTACAAAAAATTGTTCATAGCATATTTGGTATAAAGGCCTGAAGCATACGCACATTTAAGAGCAGAGTGTTAAAAGTAGGTTCAGTGTTATTGCTGCGGTACGCCAAACTTTATTAGAAAAACACAAAAACATGGCAAAAAATCACATAAATCTTCACACGTTTCCTTAACAGACCAGATCGCACAAGAAAATCAAATGGATGCTTTCACCTGAGTAACTTTCTCCATATTCCACTGTACTTTTTGAGTCATTTTCCTGTTAGCCCTTCTCTCTGCAACCCTGTCATTATGTCATCCTTCTGCTACATGTTTTCTGCAAATAATGAGGACATGTACCATTTCATTCTGGTGACAAAAATCACATAGACCAGATGGGAGTTTTTTGATCATAAGGAGAGAACTGTTCACATTGCTGTGGCCTATTCTTAGCTGTTTCGTGACACCCTCCTTATTTTTAACTTCTTAACATTTCAAGACATTACAAGATCATTAGGAACCTATCTAGCTTAGGAGTGCTGGTAGGTTTTGGGTTCTGTTTGGAACACCAAAATGAAAAAGATTTTAACATAAAGGCTTTTGAATATGTGCCTATTTCGGTTCAAATGAAACCCAACCCTAACCCTAGATGGGTCACTAATCACCCGATGGATGTCTCATGGAACAATTAATCTTTTAACATTCACCAGGTTATCTGTGAGCCATCCAGGGTTAGACATATGAGGAGGTTTTGGTTAACATCTACCCCTTGCCTATATCGAACTCCCAAATGGAATTACTTTCAACAGTAAAAGTGTAATGCCAAAATGTAGGGTACTTGATTTGTTTGGGCTCAGTCATTAGTTTCAGGTCATACTGAAAAGCACATTAAGTCCATTTATATAAATTATGGTCAAACTTAGAGTCAGAAGGAAGGATTATCCAGTGCATGCTCATTGGCTAAGGCTTAAAGGATCATTAGCCAAAGAGTATGCAGTTTCACAGTCAGCAGACACTGAAAATTCTCAGCTCAAGGCTTCATCACAGGACTTTGAAAACCAGTGGGTCATAGTGTGTATGTCTATATTTTATCTTGTCCATGGTCACCAATGTCCTGATTGATGTGAAAAGGCCAATGCTTCCCCTAAACCTTACTATACCTATACTATTCTGAATTACATATCAGTGCCAACCTTTTGTCTGCTCTACATAACTCTCCTCCCCTCTGATTTAGAAAGTCTAGCAATAATAATAGAATAATAAATCTATCATCTCTTTTTTGTAGCAGCTCGCTTAGGCAGCTTGTCCACCTTCATATTCTCTTTAACATCTACATGAACCAAAACCCACATGAAGCAGTAGCTTTGAAGACAACAAAAACAAAATTATTTTCTTTTGCTCAACTTACTCCGTTTTTTAAAAAAAAAAAACAAAGCTACTTAACACTACTTTTGACTAAAAAGTGGTGATGATTAGTTTAACTTTACATTCAGTTATTCTTTTTTCCATTTGCTGTTGCCAGTACTTGAGAAATATTTAAGTGCAGCAGATGAAAATTTTACTTCCAGGGTTTTCCTCATAGTTTTATTGCCTTTTCAGACCACAGAGGGGCAGTAGAGGTTAGTTAATGTCTTCTAAATATAAAGTGAAGCTATAAAACCATCTCTAATACATTTTGCAGCATTGCAGTCTAACCTGCATTCGCTCCCTCTCTCATTCTCTCTTTCCTCTCCCTCTTTGTGTCTTTGTTACTTTCTTCTTACTTGCTTCTCATTCTCACTATACACAATACACCTTTCTCTCTGGAGCAAACCACTTTTTATACAACATTAGATCAATCGGGTCACCAGCACTTAGATGTCACAGTAGTCTGCAACTTTAATATGGAGTAGCATGTGGATATACATATTGCATGACTGTGTGTGTGTTGTAACATGCTTTGTGTCGCTCTTCCTGCTGCAGTCTCCTCAGGGTCATATATCATGTCCAGCCTGGCTCCTAGCCATTGCACTGTCTATATTCTATTAAGTAAACAGTCAGGGCAGTGCTTAGCAGAGCAGAGTATGCTGCATGATGCCTGCACAGTGTGTGTGCAGTTTCACACCCACCCATTCGTACCCTCCCCCCACTGTTTAGACAGCATTTCCAACTGTGTCTGTAGCCATACATTATGTCTGTATCCTTTTACAAGAAGCAGAATCCACTACTGTACATTACAGCTTCAGTATGAAGTCCATCTGTTAGCAAGCAGCTGTACAACCTCAAGTGATATGAAGACTTTACTAACCCACTCAAGGAAAAGGGAATCAGTTTACCCAAAGTACACTCTACAGTACTAAAGGTACTTACTGTAAATTACTGTGGTTAAAAAAAAAAAGAGCTTAAAAACTCCCCAAATTAACTAAAGCTATCAAAAAATATGAAGAAGCCACTACTATGACCAGTCCAAAGTCCAAAACATCTTCATACTGTGTTGAAGAGATACAGTACCTACGGATGTTAAAACATGGTCAGGCTGTACTTTCATGTAATATGAACGTACCACAAGATGGTGCAGTAAAACAATGTGACCTTTATTTAACTTGGCAGTTCATTGGGATCACATTTTGATTTGCAGTGGTAGCCTGGGGAACAGCAAAGCCTACTGAGAAAGTGTGGCAGGGCTAATAAGAAATAGAAAAAGTCAACAGAGCAGCAGCACACATCTGAAAACATTTGGTGGTAAAAAGGTTTTCTTTGTTTTGTTTGTTTTTTGTTAAAATTTGCAAAGGTCAATTCCAACAAGTACTTTTAAACAGTATGCAAGGACATACCATGAATTTATATTTACTGTTCCTGTTATATCATGCTTATAATAGAGCAGTTGTGAGACCTCAACTACAGCTGTACATCTAAATGAAGTTTAAAGAGAAATAGTACTTAGACAAGTCAAGTATCCAAATATAAATCTAGAGTTTCCAAAAGTAGAATGGAGGGCAGAGCTTTTAGCTGTCTGGCTCTTCTCCTGTGGAACCAGCTCCCAGTTTGGATTCAGGAGAGAGACACCCTCTCTACTTTTAAGATTATGATTCAAACTTTTGATTTTAATAAAGTTTATAGTTAGGACTGGATCAGGTGACCTGGAACCATTCCTGATTTTGGTTGCTCCTTGGTTTGCATTCTTGTACTATACAACATTGCATTCACAATCATTCACTCCCACCACTGACAGTACTGACAGTACTGGCTGCACATGCTATGATTAGTTTAGGTTATTTCTTATGTATCTTTAATTTAAAATAATCTGTCTACCTTCTTGTCATGGCTGCAGTGGATTCACATGAATTAAACATGGTGATCCACCACATAAAAAAATATGACTGCTGGACTCAGTTAAGGTGTTCAAATTATAAAAGAATTGACAGCAAAATACATGACAATACATATAAGCTTGTCACAATCGTGGAATACAGATGCAGACACAACACACAGTATTCCCATTTCTCAAAAGCTATTTTAATACACGTGATTCCAAAAAAGTTACTGTTTTTTTTTATTGTAATACAGTATAAAATACAAGTGTGTTGTTAATGGTAATTCTTTGTTTTCCATTCTTTGTAACATTAGTAAATATTTATGTATCTATTATGTGTTCTAGTTTTATTGTGTTACTTCTCTTATCCAGTTATAATTCACTTATTCAGTTGTAAGACTTTAAGACCAAAAAAAGTCAAATGTATATCTGCAGCTGAGCAGTGTGCAGTTTTATCTTGGTCACCATGTGTGTATACATCATTATTAAGCATCCTGACTGAGTCAAACTGGGTTGGGACAATAATTAGGAAAATATGAATACGTTTGCATCTAATTGTCATATCTGTCTTTTGTAATAACACAAGTCTGTGTGTTTTTATTTGGATATTCATTCAGGCATCACACAGATTATAGTAATATCTATCAGACAATAATATCTTCTTTAATTCATTCTTTAAAAAAGTGACATTTGTACCAACAACCCGGATTAATCATGGGAATGTTCAACAATATTGCAAATTAAGCTGTTGCTGATGTGAGCGTGCAGGTGTTTGATGCTAATCAGCAATAATCACCATTTAGTGTAGCTGCCACTTTTCCAAAATCAGGAACACACACACACACATCTACACAAACCTGTCTGCCTATTTGCACACCACAGAGCTGAATTCATTTATGCTGACACATGATTCAATTAGAGCAAAATAGAGGACACTGAGTCAAAATGATCAGTAACAACAGGAGACTCTTTCTGCTGAAAAGTTAAATGACTAAAAGAAAGAGTTCTGCTGCCCTGCAGCACAAAATGTCAATAATATACAGTGTTTGCACAGGTCTGAATTATTGATCAGTGTCAAGGACTTTACCTCCAATAGCTAGAGGTTAAGAATTCTGCCTTTCAAAATTCACATTATACAGAAAGTTAGTTTAATAGTGTATTAAAGTCCTTTCTGTTTTAGCAACTGCATCTAAGAGGGCTGCCCTACCGGTTTTAATACATGGCTGTTCTACACCTCTGGGAACATCTATAAACAGCAGATTAGTAGTCTAGCCTAGAAGTAATGAATGCATATAATCTGAGACTGAATGTTTCTCATTTCAGTGATATTGCACAGATGGAAAAAAAGCAGTCCTACATATTTGTTTAATATGCGCATTGAAGGACATATCCTGATCAAAAATGACTCCCAGGTTCCTCACTTGAGGCCAAGGAAATGCCATCTAGAGTAAGTATCTGGTTAGAAAATGTATTTCTAAGATTTTTAGGGCTAAATTTAATAAGCTCAGTTTTTTTCTGGATTTAAGAAAATTATGGGACATCCAGACCTGTATGTTTTTAAGACATGCTTGTAGTTTAACTAACTGATTTATGCCATCTCCTCTCCAGCACCCTGATGTCATGGTGTGGCTGGTTGGGTTTTGAAGCCTGGTTTTCTTTGTTTCTCTAACCTTTTTGCTGTTAGTCTCAGGTGGAGTTGCTGGGCTAGTTCCTCCCGCTGGATCCGTCCATGGGAGGAGATTCCCCATGGTTCCATCCTTCCTACACCCGCTTCACATTTGGTAATCAAGTGCTGGGTATATGAAGGCTGGAGGTTGCAGCAGTTCTTTGTCAGATCGCCGATGCCATTATGGTGAACATTAGGTCACCTTTATTACCTATTGTTTGCAATTGCTTGTCTGTAGTAATCCCATCTCTCCTCGTCTCTCCTAGTTACCTGTTCCCAATTCTCTTGGAAACCTTGCCGCCTTGCAAACACACTCGTCTGCTGCCTGTGGAAACCTCCAGCCAAGCTTGCCCACTTCATCACCCGTTCTCAGTAACCTGTCAAAGGAAGGACTCATCTCCTTACCAGACTGCCCACTCTCAGCCTGTTGCTCTCACTAACTCTTGGTTTACCACCAGCTGCCCACAGACCCCCTCTACGACTCAATTCTCCTACAACACAAGGAAGACTGACACAGTTTATCAAACTCATCTCTGCAAATAATATTCGTGGACTTCTGTTAACTCCATATCTCCTCTCTGGCAGAGCTCCCATGTTGTGATGTTGTGTTGCAGAACCTCCCCACCTCCAACTCACTAGTTTTTCACAGTTCACCTTTTGTCAATAAACGTCTTAAACTTGCCAACTGTCACTTCAGCCTACTCTTTGGGTCCACAATTTGCCACATTATGACACCTAAGTCGCCTGACAGTTTGCCAGAATTGCCTCGAGGGTGACCAAAGGTCTTGCTTCATGGTCTCACCAAACTCCTCCCACACCCAAGTTTTTCCTTCAGCAACTGCTAGAGCTGCACTCTGTTTGGCCTTGCACTACCTCTCAGCTGTCTCCAGAGTCCAATAAGCCAACCAAGCTCGATAGGACTCCTTCTTCAGCTTGACAGCTCCCTTCACTTCTAGTTTCTACCATCTGGTTCGGGGGTTACTGTCATGTCAGGCACCAATCACCTTGGGGCCACAGCTCCATGCAGCAGCTTCGGCAATGGAGGTGCAAAACTCGGACTCAGTGTCCTCAGCCTCCCTAAGAATTCTGTTGAAGCTCTGTCAAAGGTGGGAATTGAAGCTCTCATGGACCAGGGCCTCTGCCAAAAGCATGCCTGATTTGAGCTAACTCATTCACTCTGTTTTATGTGTGTAAAATAGCTCACCTGTCTCTCCTCCATTTTTCACCGTGCTCTCCCCACACACAGCAGTCTGTCACTGATGAAAAAAGCTGAGGTAGAGAGATAAGCGAGGATATCTCAACAGATGATATTAAACAGATGATTTTAAAATCAAAACAGACCAAAAAAGTGCAAAGGTGTGACCATGAGCATCCACAGAAGCATGTGTTGTTTATAGTGCAGAGATGAAACTATAGTAAGGTAGATTAAATTATATTTGTCACAAAAGATTATGGGGTTCTATGATCTCATAATTCACATTTTGGGTAAAAAAGGTACCCACTACTGAAGGGAAAAAACAGACCCTGTATGAGGCACTATCTACAACAAGATTTGCCTGTTATTTAGTTTTTTTTTTTTAATTAAAGGATTTGATGGCGAAGAAATGAAAAAAAATGATGAAATATGGAGATGCAATGTTTAAGTATGTGCATGTATTTTTGTGTGTCTGTCTGTGTGTATAGTTTTCATGAGGAGGCTTGGGGGGTAGGCCTTAATTCATGGTTTGGTTTGATCCCAGAGGATATAATACTTGATCAGAGACTGGGTAAACCATAGGGAGTGAGAGTGAGTGTTTGAGAATGTGTTTGTGCTCACACATCATTTGCACTTCCATTTTTTTTCTCTGTCCTTTCTTAATGTATGCAGGCTGAATGGAGTATGTGACATGAATTCTCTGCAGCAATAAAATGCCAGTTTCTTTTACCTGTGTTGTTTTTCTGGTCATTTTTACTAAGAAACAGCTGATTTACAGATGGATTAGTGCAACATCTGCAGTGATGTGGATGTTGTTGCAGCCTGTTTTGGTAAATGGAGAGTTGAGCATGAAGGCAAAGCTGTTGATTTACAGGTTGATCTATGTTCCAACACTCACCTGTGGTCATGTGGGTAGTTACCAATTTCCACAACACAAACAGGGGACAACCTTTGGGCTTTCTCCAAAAGGTGTCTAGGGCTCTGAGGCTGGGAGATCAGTCTACTACTATCAGACTACTACTCCTCCACATTGAAAGAAGACAGTTGAGCTGGTTTGAAAACTGACTATGATTCCTCCCGGGCGCCTCCAAGGTGAGGTATTTCGAGCATGTCGAACTGGGACTGGGAGCCTGGGGTGGTGCCCGGGAAGAGAGCTTTTTGTATCATTGCTTCAGCTGCTGCTTTTGTGATGGATGGATGAAGTGACACAACTATGCATAGCAGGTCTTTAAAAAGCATAACTCATATACTGGGATTGGACAAAATTATTGGACCACACGTCTCATTATTTGAATTCAGGTGTTTTCAGTCCCATTGCCACAGGAGTATAAAATCAATATCAAAAACCTAGCCCTGCAGTCTGCCTTTACGAACATTTGTGAAAGAATGGGTCATTCTAAAGAGCTCATTCAAATTTAAGCATTGTACTGTAATAGGATGCCACCATTGCAACAAGTCAGTTCGTGAAATTTCTGCTCTCCCAGATATTGCACAATCATCTCTGATTATTGCAAAGTGGAAGTGTTTAAGAATCATATGTCTGTGTAGGTTCTCAGTCATCCAGGACATGGTAGTCTAAGAGTTTGAAAGAAGGCAACTGGACTTCTTTAAGTTGTTTGAAGATGTTTCACCTCTCATCCAAGCTTCTTCAGTTCTAAAACCAAATGGTGGAGAGTCCCACGTATTTAAATCCTAGTGGGGGTTGTCTCTTGAGAGGTGGTCGTTAACCCACTATTGATCATGTGAGTCGTCACATGAGCCCTGGATGTTCTGTTCACATCAACTCAGTGGATAGAAACATAAAGTTCACCAGGGAACATCCAAAGGATAATAGTTTGCCGTTTCTGGACTGTGCTGTGCGCACTGAGAAGGATGGAAGCCTCAACAATGAAGTTTACCAGAAGCCCACACACACAGATCAGTGCCTACTCTTTGACTCCCACCACCCTCTGGAACACAAACTTGGGGTGATCAGGACCCTGCAACACCGAGCAGAAAATGTTCCCTATAAGGCAGAAGGGAAGGAAAAGGAACACACACATGTAAAGAAAGCTCTTAA
>VUQS01070826.1:0-11943 GCA_015108495.1 Heterochromis multidens
CATGGAGGAATGGGCCAAAATACCAGCAACAGTGTGAAAACCTTGTGAAGATTTACAGAAAGCGTTTGACCTCTGTCATTGCCAACAAAGGGTATATAACAAAGTATTGAGATGAACTTTTGTTATTGACCAAATACTTATTTTCCATCATAATTTGCAAATAAATTCTTTAAAAATCAGACAATGTGATTTTCTGGATTTTTTTTTCTCATTTTGTCTCTCATAGTTGAGGTATACCTATTATGAAAATTACAGGCCTCTCTCATCTTTTTAAGTGGGAGAACTTGCACAATTGGTGGCTGACTAAATACTTTTTTGCCCCACTGTATATATATATATAATATATATACACACATATACATACACACACATATACTGATGGTTTTGGATATCCACATTTCCAAAACTATCAGTAAAAGCCAAAACAGTTTTTGTGCCAGACTGTAAACGTGTTTTTTATTGTTGTAAAGTTGGACATGGACAATTGCATTGGTTGTCGCTTTTGAAATACAAGCTAAAGCCAGTTCCTACTTTTGTTTCATTGTTGCGTAGGCCAAAAAAAATGTAAAAAGTTCCATTTTAAAATAAGTACATCCGATGATGGCCGCCTTTTCACTCTACCTTCCACTGTGGCCATTTGGAATGACTATAAACACATTTGATTTTCAACATGGCTGCACTGCATGTCTTTAGAACCTGTTCTGAGAGACCACAAACCAACCCTAAGAGTACAAAAGGGAACTAAAAGAGACATAAATCAGACATTCCTTTATATGTGAGGGAATTCACTCTGAACCAGAGACTGGCTTTCCCCTTCTCCAGCCCGAAAGCGTTCATCAAAGGTGACCCACAGTCTTAAAACCAGATGTATATCTGAAGGATAGACTTTTCTTTTTTTTTTTAGTTGGGTACATAAAGTCCTCTGCAGTCTGGTATGGATTAAGTCTCTTACATAGATGTACCAAAGGAGCATCCAATAATTCTGGTACCTGTGGAGTAGTAGAGGTGAAACATGAAATGCTTTGCTGCATATGGAAGAATGTGACATACATAAAGTGCTCTCTCTGATCGTAAGACGTATTCTCAGAAAAATATCACACACACAACACTGACATTTAAAATGCAATTTGATTAAATGCATCCAGTGCTGGCATAAATAACATCACAAATGTCAAGTAGCTCTACTAACTGATAACACTGATTGAATGACTATACATTTGAACACTTTTATTGTGAGTTATGATTCATCCCCGTTGGAACATTGGAAAGCCCTCTGAAGTAGCTCATCTGTTATTACCTTGTCAGCTTATTTGTCTGTTCCCACTTTTTAAGCCCCCTGTCCCATGTTATACCTGCTAATTCTGCCATGAGCACACACTCCCCACCAAGTGTTCCCTCCTTAATTATTTTGGAAGAATGTTCATGTTGATAGTCTGGCTGTCATCCTATATCACCTGAATGGCAGACTAATGTCTGGCTTTAAACATTGTCCCAACTTGCTTGAAAGGGCAACCAAAGAAAAAAAAAAAGTACTGGTATGTTCCTGCTAACATTTCTACGCCCTCTTCATGCTTCTTGTTTGCCCTCCTGCTGCACACCACAGCTGTGATTTATGACCTCTGAGTGAATAATTGCATTCTTTAACAATAAAGTCTTGACTGAAGGAATGAAGGAACCCTGTAGTACTAAACAACCTTTAAAAACAGCTGAGAATGAGAGGAAGGGAAAGCAAGTCACGTATGTTTATGTGGGTGTGGAGAGAGAAAGGAAATAAGTCATTTTGGACTTTTTTGCTAGTTTTCGTCATCTATGAACCTAGGGAGCCTTGCTGATGTTCACTCATCCAAGATTTCGATTAACACAACTGTATTTGCAATTGTTTATGCATCTCTGCATCCACATGTCTGTCCCTGCATGTTTTTATAGGGGGAAAGGGGACTTTCTGGGCCACCTGGAATCCAAGGGGAACAAGGGATCGGCCTTCCGGGACCCAAGGTGAAGTCTTCTACCCTATTGTTTTGGACAATTAAGTCATGAAAGCATAATAATCAACCTGTGTGAGCACTCCTCTCATTTTCTTGCACTCTGCAGGGTGATGTTGGTTTCCAGGGGCAACCAGGGCCTCCAGGTCCTCTAGGAATTGGTGAGCCTGGACCACCGGTGAGAGAAATTAGCATCTCGTGCTTCACATTAGCACTGTAGATGGTAGCAGTGTAATAACCCTAACCCAAACTGCAAAAAAGATCTTTTTTTTTCCTTTAACTTATCATTATGAAGTCAAAAGTACAATGTAATGACTATAGAATAATGATGCCTAAACTGGGTACAAGATCTGGGAAAATGAAGACTTGATTGTGCAAAAAAATGCAAGAAGACAGCACTTTTGTGCTTCTCCTAGCTTCTCCTAGGTACCTGAAATGGCGGATGGTGGAACAACTCGAGTAACTATGGAAACTAGCTTGCAAAAGAGTAAGATCCCTGTTTTTAGACGAAGCAAAGAAGGTAAAAACAAGAGTGAACCTTGAATGGGCAATCACTTAATGGTGTGAAAATTTGTCCAATGGGCATTAAATAAAGCCCATTAGGAGTGAGCCCAGGAAAAAATACCTCTTACACACATACAGTGGTGTCTGGAATAACCTTGTTAAACAACATAGCCTTAAAACTAAGACTTAAACAATAAAAGAAACCACTTGAGGCAAGTGACCACTAGCTCTCTCAGTGTATGTACTAACATACACTGAGAGAAAGCTGACTGTGTAGTGCACAGGCCTGCATTTAATCTATTCAATTCAATTCAATTTAATTTATATAGCACCAAATCACAACAACAGTCGCCTCAAGGCGCTTTATATTATAAGGTAAAGACCCTACAATAATACAAATATGAGCCCATATTCAGGTTATAGCTGTAGCCTTGCTTATATGGATTGACCCACCACACCAGAAGAGCCCAAGATCCTGCCACAGTAGCATGGCACATGCATGTTACTAAAGATAAGTGGTAGAAGATTTCATTGTTAAAACAAAATTGGGTCTTTGGTAGGGCTGCCCGATTATGGTCAAAATGATTATCACAATTATTTTGATCAATATTAACAACACGATTATTTAGCACAATTATTCATTGATTTCAGTAACAAAATGTTTTTATTACACTCTCATGTAAACATAACATCTGCTTTCACACCCGTGTTGTGCTGCATTCTTGCTAATGTTCAAGTCTTTGCATCAAAATAAAATTGGTCCTCCTTATTAGCCTAAATTCAGTGTATCTCTTAGAAGAAAAACAGAAAAATAGAAATAAAAAATGTACCAATACTTAATACAAAATTGAATCAACAGGGTACTGCTTTTACCTTTATATGTGCTACATTCCTTTTCATTAAAAACATCTTTGCATACAAATAAGGTGTTTATTCACTGACCTAAGTGAATCTCCTGAAAGCAAAACAAGAGATGCACATTCAGAATGGGTTAGATCTGTTTTGTCACCACGCAAAGGACCAACATCATGACAGGCAGGGATCGTCATAAAGTTTTGGCTCATCAGTGTATTAAATAGTTCAGAAAGTTACCTATTTGTATATAAATCTGTGACATTAGATTTTAATTGGAGAGACAACCTAGCTTACATTCATTGTACCTGCATGATGGATGTGAATAAAACTCCCTCTAGATTTCCCTTGCAATGTTTTGCATACAGCGTAGGTATTGCAACTTTAGAAAAATAATTGCATGAGGGGATAATATATCTTTTGTCCAATATGTTGACCATTTTCTTGAAGATTTTGTTACTCGCTGTGTTTCTTGGACAGATATCTTTAGCCATGCAGAATGGCTCTGGGGATTTCAGTGTGTCTTTGTGAGCTTGATGGATAGGCTGATATGTTGTACAGTTGAGTTGACTTTGGATGATTCATGTTAGCAACCACTACATTGTTTTTCTTGGCCTTCATGTATTCATGCTGCAGTTTGTGGTGTGTTTTCAGTCAGCTGAATAAGTTAGTTGTTTTGGTTTGCTATAGAGACACAACTCTACAGCACTCTTTGCTGATCTGTTCTTGGTTAACATCGATTGTGCTAAATCCAAAGTATTTCCAAACAACGGATCATGATCAGCTTTGAGGGACAAGCTCTTCAGCTTCTGTAGTTCCAGACACTTGAATTTTGTTGTATATCTGTCTTTTAACATAGTGTTCATCATCCAGTATAGTCCAGGTTGTACAGTGCAGGAAACAGCTGTGGTTCGCAAATACAGGCATGTTGTCAGGTGGTAGAGCGTGCATTTTCAATATCGGATGGTAACGTTAATTTTATTACAGAAAGCCAAAATCGCGATTGAGATTAAAATTTGGTTAATTGTGCAGCCCTAGTCTTTGGTTTGGCAAAGATGAAACAAAGTTTTTCAGGTGCCTGAAACGGCAACCACAGTTTTTATCCCCATACACAACTAAGCTAATTAATACTAACACTGTGAGCTAGTTTTCTGACTTTGTCTGACTTTTCAATATTTCTTTTTAACATTTAACATCAACAATTTTTATCAAATATCAAAAGTGTTGATGATAGCTAGGTCCACATTATAGCTAATTTAAGGTTAAAGCTACTGTTGCAGGCAAATTTGTAGCATCTTCTTGATGGTCTATGTAGAGAAAGATTCAGTCTGTTATTCTAGTCTTGTGTTGGTTGCGTTTAGACCATCTCCAAATCAAAATGGGTTTTGAAAACTTTTTGTAGCCTTGTATTATATGTTAAATTTTAAAGAGTCTATTTTGACTGAAATAGTCATTTTGGGGTAAATGTAATCAAATTGATTTGTTGCCTAAACCTAACCAAAGTGCAACTGAAAACTGATAATAGTAATTTTAAAAAATGAAAATAGTTAAGTCTAACAATAAAAATCAAAATTTTGACATTTGGCAACATGTGAAACACTAACCCCAGTCCCCTGTCTCTTGTGTTTGACCCAGCCATCCAATAAAACCTGACAAGTATGTGAACCTTGCTGCTCTATATAGTACACCACCTGACTTTTAAAAAAGCTTTCTGGCAGAAGGCCCTGAAGGGAAACCTTCCCCACTAGCAATCTGTGATCCAACTTAAGGATGTGCTGCTAATATCTTAGCCAGATGTTACAGGGCACATTCAGAACAGGTTAGATCTGTTTTGTCACCACGCAAAGGACCAACAGCATGATAGGCAGGGAGCATCATAAAGTTTTGGCTTATCAGTGTGTTACATAGTTTAAAAAGTTACCTATTCATAGATAGTCCTGATTGGTAGAGTCCTTAGACAAGTAAAGAAAATGTCCACACAGGGACATTACATTTTACCTTAAGAGACAACCTAAGTTACATGTAAGACATATTTTCATTGTCCTCAAGTTTTAATTTGCATCCTTTGTTTTACTCAGGGACCTCAAGGACCACAGGGAGTCCAAGGAGAGAGAGGGCCAATAGGAGAAGGTCTCCCAGGACCAAAGGTGAGTTAGTGTTCATGCCTTTTAAGTCTGAAATTTTTCATGTAAGACTCATGTACTCAAGCCAGGGAAACTCTTACAACCCCTTTGACCCTGTTTAATGCATTCATACATTACCTGTCTACACACTGACCTACACAAAGGTCCATCTGGGCTCCAGATTCCAGGGCGTAATGACAGGAAATTGACAACGTGTAGGGTTGCAAGACATGATAACTCAACACATAAGTTCCATAAATTCACAGTGCAGTATGGCTCTCATTACCTCATGCTGTGATCTAGTCCACTGATTGTACCCGGTACAGGACATGAGAACATCTCCACATAAAGCAGAAGTTTCGGAGATGGTGCAAGAAAATAGCCAGGACATCTTGTCAATGACTCAGTGAGAGAGGAAATAAAGAATCTTTTCCTATGTCTGTGTTTTCTCAAGACTGTCAGACACACACATAGATATATACACACACAGTGTCTCTCAACCACATGTGGATATATACTTTCTTTCATAATTTTTTGCTTTTCTTGCCATTTTCTTAATACTTAGAAAGGTTATTTTTCTAAAGTAATTTAGTATCTTTGACATTTTTAGGCCAAAAAAAAATTTCATTAGTATTTGAGTATGAGAATTCAACTCCTTATAGTGTGTAAAGACTTACATGGCATTTTTCTTATCTTTGTACTGTTTGTCATTCTTGTGGTTGTTATCCTTACTTTCCCCTTTTTTCAGATTGTGCACCATGTGATTGTCCGTAGGTTTCTGATTGGCCAACATTTCTGTATGGTTAGATTTATATTGCCACCTGTTGCTTTGGCATGATTTTGAGTGACATGTTTTGATGTTTTCATGTGGACAGAGATATTTTTGAAAATGAAAGTGGAAAATCCCCATTTAAAAAAAAAAATCTGTGTACATGTGCACGTAGCCTGTGTGTACTCCTTCAGTCTGTTGTGTCTCCCTCATTTTCTCTTGCTGGTTTCTTGTGTTTTCGGATTTATCCCATTTGCCCATTTGAGATGTTTTCTTTCCTGCTATGAGAATGCACTGCTGTATTTATTTATTTTTTTAACATAGTAATCAAAGTGCTGTTTGACTTCCTGAAAGTCCAGCCTGTATTTTTTTTTTTTTTTTTTGCATTTGGGTCTTTGTGTTGAACATTCTCATCAGCATGACACATTTATAGCATTAAATGGAAAACTGGCATGTGGACACCCTTAAATCCAGGGTCCTAGGTCCATTACTATATACTGGAGTATACTTGGAAACAATGAGAATCTGTCTGATAAATTATGCATTTTGAGAAAATGTAATCCTGAGATTTAAGATGCTTTCGATGTCTGTGCATAATTTAACACTGTTAATTTTCTTCCAGCAGTGTAAAGCATTCATCCCAGACTTGATACATCCAGTAGACTTCCTTTATGCTTTTTAATTTTTGAAATGAAAGATCTATCACACTTAGCACTTAGATAATTTTAATCATCTGCCCCAAAGCTGTAACAGCTCCCTAAGCATTTAAAAACAACATAACTCTGTATCGGTGTAATTGAAAAATTTATTATTAATCCCGGAAGTGTTGCTTTGTAAAATGTTTGTGCTTTCTTTCAAATTACAGGTGTCAATTCAGACCATTTATCATACAAGTCTGTTGTTTTGATAAATGAACACAGTTAAATTAAATGTGATTAAGATTGTGACAAATGTAAAAACTTTTGGGCTTAGTTACAAGACTAACACAGCAGTTTTGCATCACAGGAACTAGAATTCAGGTTCTGAATTTTTCCACTTGCTTTAGACCGTCATCTAATTTATCACTTGGCAACTTTCCTTGGTGATGGTATCAGCTAGTTTCCACCCTTTAACAGGAGAAGGTGTATCCCCCACTGCTCAAGATTGGCCTCAGGGGTGCTTTTTCCCACTTTTTTTTTTTAATGGCGTTCTTGTTCTAAAGCAGCATTCTTCACATGACATGCCTCGACAGGCTCCAGATTTACAGGAGCTCTGCAGCTTTTTCCACATCATTAGCACCTCAGCTTGTGAAGAATCAGAGTTACGACAGTAAATCTTTACTTTTTGAAGCTAATATGCAAGTGCAGCATTACCATGTTAATCATTGTACT
Organism: Heterochromis multidens; assembly: GCA_015108495.1. Lineage (NCBI taxonomy): Eukaryota > Metazoa > Chordata > Actinopteri > Cichliformes > Cichlidae > Heterochromis > Heterochromis multidens. The sequence goes on from VUQS01070826.1 coordinate 7,601, forward strand.
ATATGCAACACTGTGTTTCTGTTGTCCTTGAATGTCCTTGAAAGACACAGAAATATTTCCTCAAGGGAAATCTGACTTCTCCGCAGTCTATAAAATGCAGGACATTATGCAGCATTTTTTTCATTATACTGGCTGTCAGCCTATATTACTGGTCTAATCCCTCACTGGATTTCTACTCCTGCTTTTTCTCTTTTTGCAATACTTAGATCTCCTTTAGGCACCTTTTAAAAGACATAAAATACCACAGTATTCCTATATAGTATATAATATGGCTACTTCTACTTTCCATAGAAGAAACAGAACTATCAGTGTGCAGGTTTGGATGTTTCAGGCCCCATCCACTACTGATGACCCAATTACACGCTCTGAGTAACTAACATAAATCAAACTGAACGTTTCGAATTATAATAGGTGATTCTTGTTTTTGTTTTGTTTTGTTTTTTTAAACCAGGCATCACAAACAAGGGTTGGAGCTAACTGAGAAATGAATGACACTGCACACTTACACAATGGCAACTTTTTAATCACAAAGTAGTCATGCTCTGAAACACACCCTTCTTTTTTGTCTGTTTTACTCTAAATGGGGCCATCATTTAAAAAGTGAATATTGTGGTGTATTAATTAAGAACTTAAACTATTGTTTAAGACCAAAAACTCATTAGTAAAATTTTTACTGAGGTCATAAATAAAAAGACAAATAGGGTTATATTCTCATAGACTTCTTTGCAGTCTGACTTCTTTTGCAACCAAAGGAGGCGCCCCCTGGTGGCCACTGGAAAAAATCTATCTTTTACATATAGTCATGTCCAATAGATTTTCATTAGTAATGGTAGGGATGACTCCCATGAACCCATCAAATTATTTATTTATCAAAATCCTTTAGAACGTTTTATTGGCAGACCTTTGTAATGCAGAAAACAACCTGTTGCTCAGTTCAGTACACTTATGGTTGTATTTGGTCTGAGTTGACGAGTTCATGTTGCAGACTATAATGACAAACGCCAGTTCACTGTGCTATAATTTAGTTAGGATCATTCTGTATTTGCACCGAAATAAGCACATAATAACTGTGTATCATATTCTTGCTTTAAGAGAAGACAAGCTGATTCTAACCATGTGTGTTTCACCAAACCAGTTGTGAAGGGTAAGTGCACCTGTCACATAAAACTTTTACTGAGCAAGCTGCAAAACACTTGCTTTCATTTTAATAGGTGAAGATTCATCATGTTATCTGAAACAATAAGCGGAGCTCATTCTAACATTATGGGCTTGGTATCTGTGCAGTCTGAAGAAAAACAGTTATCAGAAATTGATGAGTAGCATCATAAAGTTACCATCACTGAAAATAAGTCTGACTTGCCAGTATAACTGACTGATTTATATATATGGAAAAGAACAATTCATGAAAAAGGAAAAAAATAAGACAAAATAATTTGTAACCAGGGTTTTAAGTTATAAAACACAAATGCAAATAAATACTCAAAAAAAGAAAACTATGTGGATGGCTGGATGTTGTACATATTTATGTTATATATAATCTAATTTCTTTATGAACACATTTACCGCTACACATATATTCACATATGGAGGTGTGTGTGTACATTTTTTTTAATATTTATACTAATGTACAGAAGATATTCAAATTTTCTACAAAATAGTGAATTTATTATTTTTATTTGTAATGTACCATCATGCAAAATCTATCTTTTCTCAAATACATTCTCCATATTCCTTATTTGTGGGTAATTTTTTTATATTAATTGTGCTTCTTGTACTTTTTCATTTATTTTTTTCTCCTGTCTTTTGTTATTCACTTTTATTCTGAAGATTCAGAATAAATAAGTCCAATCTCTTAAGACCAATGGGGAGTTTTCCCAAGATAAAATGTTACAGTTTTTACACAGGTAGAGGAAGATGTCTAACTGAAATGTAACAATTTAAATGAACAAAATATGTTAGCATGCTGAAGTTAGGATTTAGCCCAGATAGATGGATAGATTCAGAGAACTGCTAGCATGGTTGTTGGTTGGACAGCGATGGAGAAGCTAGACCTATTATATCACAGCAAGGAGGTTCCTGGTCCAAACCCTGGCTGGGGTCTTTTGGTGTAGAGTTTGCATGTTCTCCCTGAGCTTTTGTGGGTTTCCTCCTGGTTCCTCCTACCATCCAAAGATATGTATGTTAAGTTGTTTGGTGACTCTAAAGTGGCTATGATTGCAAAGTAAATAAAGTGTTGTAGATTAATGTTACTTGTAGTTAAATGCTTTGAGTGGTCAGTAAGACTAGAAAAGTGGTTGTCTACATTACATTGTTGACAGTTTTTTTTCTTCTGTTAAGTATTCAAAGAGATATTGCCACATGCCTTTGCATACTGTTTGTAGGGAAGCATTTATTTGGATATTAGTCCAGGTATATTGTATCATTTAATTACTCACCTCTATAGGTACATACCAAGGAGAGAAATATCCCCTCTTCTGGACAGGAATGATAAAATAGTACTCTAATAGGAAACTGGGAAGGCTAAATCAGTTCTTTTATACTGTATCGTAAAAGTCAAACATCTAAGCACTTCGGGGTAAAGATGTTTTTAAAGTCAGATTAGAAACGTGAAATAATTCACTGTGTCTGAAAAGCAGTACATTAGTGGCTCCATGGTGTAGTGGTTAAAAAATTTGCCTCAAATGCAAAAGATCCCTGACATTTGACACTGGGAGGAGACACAAATCCAGCCTTGGGGGGGTCACAAGCCAGTGTATTGTAGTATAGTGCAGGCCCAGGCCTGGACAAATGGGAGGGTTGTGTCAGGAAGGGCATCTGGTATAAAAACTGTGCCAAATCAAATATGTGGATCCATCTGCTGTGGTGACACCTTGGGAGTTAAGGGAGCAGCTGAAAGATGTTACATTGGTTAAACTAAAACTCCTGTTTGGCTTCAAAGTTGTGTAATGTTTTGCACTGTGTGAGTTCTTTGGAAAATAACATCTGTATTGAAAATAATATTTTACATTATTCTGACTTGTTCTTTTATACTTTTTTTCTGCTCTTATTTTGCCATTATTTTCATACATCTTACTAATATTTCAAGAGTCAAATTGCAATAACTTCTCTGTCTTGACAGGGAGAGCGAGGTTTGGAGGGGCCGCGGGGGCCTAGAGGACAACCAGGTGCTGGAATCAAAGGAGACAAGGTAGAGTTCAGAGAGGCTGTAACTAAGGCGCCTGGCTGAAAAGCCTTCACACCATCATGAAGAGAAAGCCAGAGTCCTGTTGCAAAGAAGGCCAAGAGTTGGCAGAGCCATGGATGAATGCATTCAGTGTGGTGTTATGTATGAGGTCACAGTCTACAGATGATGAATCAAGGTCAAAACATGGATAGTGTAGGAGGAGTGCAGTTTCATGGTGTGTGCTGATGAATGTGGAAAACTTAGCCTGCAGTCAGGTATAGTCAGACATAGACATAAAGGTAAGGTTTGTCTTTCAGGATATGTTTGCAGAGCTTTACAGCCATCTGGCAGTATTTTAGCTCACAGACTTAGAGACATGACAAAGAAAGGCTGAGCTGATTTTAAAAAGTTATGTCATTCATCCTATGTCCTTGAAAAATAATTTCCCCCAAAAACCTTTTTTGTTTTGATTGTTTTTTGTAAACATAACACTTTACATGGGTGTTCTTGACACTGATCTTGCTGACAGTTTTACTGTGGCCTTTGTAGTGAAATTCATCGGAGGTAATTACAGTGTTTTCATGCAGTAATGACAAACAGTGCCTGGAGGGTTCGCTGTGTTAACATCATACATTTGTGATGTAAATACAGCATCTGAGAGATAAAAGGAACTGAAACAAAAGAAGCAAATGTCATCATGTGTGGCCTATATTTTTAATTCATTAAAATACTTGTGCAATGCTATAGAACTGTATACATTCATCACTCAGCCAAAGGATAATGCACAGCTTCTTGGCTGGGTGTTTTCCACATATAATAAATCACATAAGCATTTAAGTGTGAAGCACTGTCAATCTATCAGCATTTACATGCTGTTATCATCATTAACTTACATTGTTATCTGAACCTGTAGGGGGATTTTGGCCCACCAGGTCTTCCAGGGCCTGTCGGTCTCCGAGGAGTAGGCATACAGGGTGAGAAGGCAAGTGTTGGACGCATAACACGACTCCCACTGTGACTCTAATACATTAACACACACACACACACACACACACACACACATATATATATATGTATATTGTCAATGGAATGCAACAGTGATAAACTGGCACTACTCATTTATCTATTAATAACATAATACAGTACAAAAAGTACAGTACATAGAATTTAGGATAGTGTA
>VUQS01070830.1:0-11238 GCA_015108495.1 Heterochromis multidens
GGATGTTGTCCAAGTTAAGGACAATGCTGGACAATACCTCCCACCCACTCCATGACATGCTGGCCAGTCACAGGAGCACGTTCAGTGAGAGACTGAGATTACCCAAATGCACCACTGAATGACACAGGAAATCATTTCTGCCTGTGGCTCTCTCTCTGTACGACTCCTCCATCTAAAGCACAAGTAGACACTGCAACAACTGTACACCCTTAATATAATAAAGGCAGTATGATAAGAGGGGCACCTCAATTCAACTTTATCTATAGTAAATTTTGTGTAATATATTAGGATATTTATATATTAGAGTTATTGTATTATTAGAGCCATTTGTAATATTCTGTAATTTTGTAATATATTGTATTATTTAATTTTGGTATTTTAACTTGTTAATTACTTTTCTTACTGTCCTGGAACAACTGTGACCACATAATTTCCTCTGGGATTAATAACGTATTCTGATCCTGATTCTGATTCTGATTCAGGAACAGGAAGAGCTATGTGAGGATGCTCTTCGTAGACTACAGGTCAGCGTTCAATACAATAATCCCAGACATCCTTATCACCAAAGTGGACCACCTTCAGATTCCCCCCGCCACCTGCTCCTGGATCAAAGATTTTCTGACCAACCGGCCTCAATCCCTCAGACTCGGCTGCCACCTCTCCCCCCTACTGTGACTCAGCACCTGATCCCCAGAGGGCTGCGTTCTCAGCCCCCTACTTTACTCCCTGTACACCTATGACTGTACACCAACCCACCCAACCAACGTCATCGTCAAGTATTGCGCTGACACCACCGTGGTCGGGCTCATTTCTGATGGAGATGAGACAGCATACAGGTAGAGAGGTAGGTAGAGAATCTGTCCCGCTGGTGCTCAGAAAATAGCCTGAAACTGAACATCCTCAAAACAAAAGAACTCAGCATGGATTTCAGGAGGCAGAGACAGGTTCACTCCCCTCTCATTATAAATGGAGAACAGGTGGAATCTGTCTCCACCTTCAGGTTTCTGGGCACCCACATCTTCACTGATCTCACCTGGACCCACAATACCAACGCCCTGGTAAAGAAGGCCCAGCAGCGGCTGCACTTCCTCACAACCTGAACCAGAAGCTGCTGCTGGTCTTCTACCGCTCCTCAGTGGAGAGCGTGCTCTCTTACTGCCTGGCTGGACAGAGGGTAATTAATACTGCCCAAAATATCATTGGCTGCCCCCTGCCACCCCTTGAAGCCATTGCCAGCTCCTCCTGTCTCAGGAAAACCAGGGCCATTACAGGAGACCCCTCAAATCCCACCCACCACCTGTTTGACCCGCTGCCCTCTGGGCGGCGCCTTAGGTCAATCACGTCAGTCAGGCCAATCACACACGAACTCTATACACAGAACAAGTCCTTAGCACTACATTCACGCTCTTTGCTACTTGTTCTCCAAATGTGTCCCTTTCTCTTTACTTTGTGTATATTCCTCTTGTCTTGCTATTTATTCCTGTTGCCTTGTTATTTATATTTCCGTACAGTAGTTGGGTAGAGCACCAACGTTGTACATGTACAATGACAATAAAGGGCTATTCTATTCTATTATATGTTAAGTAGCAACATTGTAAAGTGCTCAGTTACAAATGAAAGTCTTGTATTCAACATGTTACTGACATTGAAGTGTGTAAGTATTATCAGCTAGTATCAAAAGAAATTACTGTGGTATTAATGAATGCTTCCAGGCTGAATAATAGGTCTAAGGTGAAGAAATTGTTTTAGATGATTATACAGTGGATAACTCCTCTGTGGAGTTCCTGAGGTACGATGAGACTCTTAAACCCCTGAAAACTTGGCAGCACATCTTAAAGGTGCCCTGTGGAGGCTTTATGTAAGTAAACACAAGTTATATTAACATTCAGTGTTACTTGCCAAAAGGCAGTGTTTGTATCTAAAAGTTCTAAAGCATGTCTAATACATAAAACATATTCATAAAGCTTAATTTGGGGAACATTTCAAACCCTGCATTGTTAACTTGCCAGCAGTTCAGTTCTAAACTGCCTTTGGCTGTCTTGGTCTTTAACTGTCAGTTGACTTTTCTTTGACTAAAAATTTGTCAGCCCTGGTTTCCCACTGTTTTGTGTTTGCGTTGTTACTTCCACCAAGGAGGTTATGTTTTTGGTAGCGTTTACATGTGTGAATCATTCTGTCTGTAAACATGATAGCTCAAAAAGTTTTGAATTAATTCTGATAAAACTTTGTAGGGGTGTAGAGTGTTATTTGGCTTACATCCACCAAGGTCTTCAAGGTCAGTTTAATGATTTACTGGTCGAAAATTAAGAACAAAGCCTTATAACTTAGAAACTATGATTCTTACAAGTGTGGTGTGTATTGTCAACATATAGAAAGTACCATATAAAGATTTAAAATATCATGTCACATTTGACCTCTGACCTCACGTTTATATTTAACATCTGCCTTTCTTTCAGGTTGACCCCAAAATGTGTTATATCTTTAAAGAAATTATTGTCAAGAGAAAGAGAATGAGCTGCCTAGTTAGTTAGAAATATACTGTGGTATAATATTATATAATAAGCTCAAGTTATTCCTGTCCAGTTATTTACAAATCAGTACCTATTATCCATTACCTACTCCTACATAATGTTTAAATACAAAATAAAGTTAACACAAAAAGTATGAAAATTTGTGTTTGGTTGATTATGTCTTTGTTGTAACAATGTTCCTGTTTATTTCCCCTTAAATGGTGCCACATTTGTAAGGAAAATGCATTTGTGTGTTGAGCAGCAGAGTTGAGTATGTGGGTTGTGCGCATGAAAAACCTGCCAAATCTTCTCTGCCAGTGCCCGGACAATTTTAAACTCTGCTCAAGCCCCTCTTAAAAGAGCCTGGGCTCAAAGAAGGCAGCAGCATTTCTGGATCTTGTTTATATAGTATGTGTTTCTTTGTATGGTGGAGTTTTAACTTGTATTTGTGGATAAAGTGATGAACTATGTTTACTGACAGTGGTTTGAGGAAGTGTTACTGAGTCCATTTTTACTCCGACATGTTCCACCACTTATTTTGATTTGGTCGCAACTTCTTTGAACTGTGTTGGTGGCATCACATTCAAAATGAGTATGATGATTATTAACTTTACCTAATCTTTTTTCTAGTTGCAGTTTCTAAAACTAAGAAGGGTAACTCCAGTTAGCACAATTAACCACATCCTCAGATTATTAGAGAATAGGCATGCTAATAATAAGCAAAAAGAAAAAACTTTACTCCATTGCATCATACTTTTAAAGTATCATAATTAAACAAAAATAGTCAATTCTGAATTATTAATTCTGAAAACCTTGCAACAGAACTAGATTTACTTGAGATTGCAGATTCTGATTTCTGCACAGAGCTATTTGACATTAGCTGCTTCTAATGGAGCCTCCACAGAGTTTACAGTGTCTAATACCCGATCCCTCATTTAAAAAGCTTATTTGTGTCTTTGAGATTCATATTCATAGACATGAAATGTAACTTCCTGAAAATGTCATCTTTTGTCTCTCTCTGTTTGCTTTGTTTTCTGTTCAGGTCCAAAATGGCGTGTGATCTTTATACCTTTAGAAAAAACAAAACAAACGACAGGGTGAAATAAAATTTTAGTTTGTAGAAAAAAAAGGTGAACACAGAAGATTATATTATATTATATTAAATTATATTACATTATGTAGGCAGAACAAACTCCAGAGCATAAAGGAAAAAGTGAGATGAGAAGAACATTTGTTTCTCGGCAATAAACACCTACTTCATCTGGCTGTTTGTGACTCTGTTTGTGAGTCAGCCAAATCCACACCCACACCATGTGGCCGTATGGGACATTGTTTCTCACTAACAGGTATGCTGATAAAGGCTGGGTTTCAATGACCAGGTCTGAACCTTGCTCCCTTTGAGAGTTTAACAGCTGCGGGTGGAGCCAGCCACAGTGCTGCTCACCTGCTGTTTCAGGAAATGAAGCTTTGATCCACTGTACACACCACGACAGGAGGTATCACGCAGTAAGTTGATCTAATTGAAGGTGCTGCTATTTCTGGGGAATTTTTAACTATGACTGAAAAGATTCAACATTGAGATGATTTTAATTATTTTTATACTCAGATATCAACATAGCAAAGTGTGAAAAACCTATAAAAGTGTCGCACATACTACGCTAAACTCACAGTCAGGCTTTGCTGTGAGCAGGTTAAAGTGTGTTAGTACCAAGGTTATTATAGTTAACTAAAACTCAACTAAAAACTAAAACTAGATGTGAAAACACATTTTAGTCAACTAAAATAAAAATAAATACTAGACCTTTGAAAAAAATGTAAACTAATTGAAATGACTGTGAAAACCAACTACAATAAAATAAAAATATAGAGGAAATGTCCTTAATTTTAGTATCTGTTTGGTAAAAACTGATCAAAACCTGCCTGATGAGGCTTTGATAGACGTGTTTATTGAAACTCTGGATGTCTGTGAGTCACTGCTTTCAAAACGTTCTGTGTTTTTCTTGTAATACCTGTACTGATTTATTATTTTTAGGCTCATAAGTTGGAAATTGAAGGGGTGATGTTGAATGTCGTCAGTGTGTATGCCCCACAGGTTGGATGTCAGTTAGAAGTGAACGAGGAATTCTAGATTACATTGGATGAAATAGTAGAGAGTGTCCCTGGGTGGAGAGATTGGTGATTGGAGCAGACTTCAATAGGCATGTAGGGGAAGAGAACAGAGGTGATGAGGAGGTGTTGGGTAGGTATGGCATTAAGGAGAGAAATGCAGATGATAGTGGATTTTGCAAAAAAGATGGAAATGGCTGTGGTGAACACTTCAAGAAGAGGGAGGAACATAGGGTGACGTATAAGAGTGAAGGAAGGTGCACACAGGTGGACTATATCTTGTGCAAAGGGTGCAATCTGAAAGAGATAGGAGACAGGGAGAAAGGTGGTGACAGGGGAGAATGTAGCTAGGCAGCATTGGAGGGTAGTCTGTACGATGCCTTTGGACATCAAGAAGATGAAGTGAGTGAAGGCAGAGGCAAGGATTAAATGGTGGAAGTTGAAGAAGGAAGAATGTTGCACAGAATTCAGGGAGGAGTTAAGACAGGCTCTGGGTGGTAGGGAAGAGTTACCAGATAACTGGGAAAATAAAGCTGGAGTGCTTAAGGAAACTGCCAAGTAGGTGCATCCTCTAGACAGAGGAAAGAGGCCAAGGAGACTTGGTGGTGGAATGAGGAAGTACAGAAAAGTATTCAAAGGCAGAAGTTAGCACAGAAAAAGTGAGACAGTCAGGGAGATGAAGAAAGTAGACGGGAGTACTGAGAGGCTAGGTGTACGGCAAAGAGAGAGGTGGCAAAGGCAAAGAAAAAGGCTTATAGTGAGTTGTTTTTGAGGCTGGACACTAAGAATGGAGCAAAGGAGCTGATGAATGAAGAAAATGAGAGAGAGGAGGATGGATGGGGGACAGTTAGTGAATCAGAAAGTGCTGAGGATTAGTAAGGAGGAAGGAGAATGGAAAGGCAGTCAGTCCAGATGACATACCTGTGGAGGTATGGAGATGTCTAGGAGAGATGGCAGTGGACTTCTTAACCAGATTGTTTAACACAATCTTGGAGAGTGAGAGGATGCCTTTGTGCTGTCCTTTGTTAAGTTTTTAGACTTGAGTCATTTACTTTATGTTTAATTGTGTACTTACATACAAAAATGAACCTACTAAAGAATTGCCGCTGCTTCTTACAGCTGTCTCTTCCCTATCCTTCAGATAAACACTAGCATGACTGTCTCCTGGATATCATTGGCTTGTCTCTTCCGCATCTGTTTATTACTCTGTGCAATGAAAGGTGAGCATTTATGTAATTCTTTAGTGACTTGCAAGTTTTATTTTGAAATATAACGGTTGCACATCATTGACAGGCCTACCCAATAACAACAAGAGAGGGCAAACTTTAAAATATAAAGGGGCTTTCTTTGACGTAAAGAAAAAAATAATTAATAGACAGTGTAATTCCAAGAGAACATACGCAGGAAATCAACATGATCAGAGTACTTCTACCTCAGTTAATCACATCCAGAGCTGATGCATTCTGGGGCATGTCCACATTTCATATACATTTATAAACAGCCACACCAACCATATGGTTGTTGGTTTGATTCCACATGTTGTGCAAGACATTGAACCCTACATGGCAGTATCAGAAACTTGACTATAGTTTCTGTTTGTGTGTAAAAATTATTGGGAACTTCAGTTAAAAGTGCACTGTATACAGATGAAGCCCTTTATAATAATATATCCTTTCCTGTGGCCAGGCTAACCTCATAGTGGACCCCAGAGTTAAAAATTGTTAGGCTCACATGGCAGTTTCATTATTTATTTATTTGTTTATTTATTTTCAAGACAGCCAATAAATGAAGACTGCTGTAGAACTGCAACAATCAACAGATTCATTGTCTCAGAGAAAATAGTTTTTGTTTGTTAATTGTTTAATCATTTACACTTTTGTAAGCACAGAATTCTCTTTCAGCTTTTCAAATGTTTATATTTGTCAGTTTTCCCAGCTGCTGCTGATGGTAAACTGAAATCTGGTTTGGCTGTTTGACTACTTCTCAGACAAAGCAAGATGTTTGAATATGTTAACTGAATATTTATGGTAATTTTTCCTACATTTTATGCAGTCACTTTAATGTTGAAGAAATTAAGCATATCAGACCTCCTAAGAGACAAAACTACAAGCTGGAGAACTGGGGACTAGTTGATGCTTCAGATTTGCAGTCACTCAAATTAAATGTAGTCAAAAGATTATGGAGACAATCTGGTGTTTTGAGGTCTGCAAGGAAATTTGTGATCCAGCTTTGTCACTCTTCATGTGAAAGAATCAGGTGAACCAACAATTACGAACATATCCACGGATTTGCTTTACTTTTTGTCAGATAACACTAATGTAACCTTTTTTAAATGACTTCTGATGCCTGATTATGTTTCAAGCCTATGGTATTGTATAACTATGGTGACTGTGCAGCAAGACTTTGAGTTCCTCCAAAACTTCAATTCAACAGCATTTCCAAACATCTCCTGTGTAACTGGTCACACAGGTTCTTATGTACTATTAAAAATGATCAGTCTTTACCTTTGATGCTGTCTTGACAAAATAAATAAATAAATAAATAAACTTAGCCAAATTGTCACATATCAAATCTGTCACTTTAATAAAAAATAAAATGTCAACAGCCATGCTCAGAAACCTGTTTAATCATTTGAGAAACAGAAGAACATTTTTCCTTCCAAAGGATGCAACAAAAGCGAGAAAACATTTTACCAAGTCAGCTTTGATGCTTAACAACAGTCCTGCTTAGTGCTGTGTTTGACTTTCAGCCTTGTCAAAAGCCAACACAACAAAACCAGTGGCCTTTATATTTACTTACCTTGAGCAAACAGGTCTCAAGCACCATATTGAAAAAAAAAAAAGCAGTATGTGCCTCTATAACTTACAGCATGCCTTGTCATTGTCCTGTGAGAAAGAAAAGTTCAGCCAGAGTTCCCTCACTGATTAATGTCATTTACACTTGTATATTTCACTTTCATTTTTTCACGTGTGTGTTTGTGATTTGTCAATGCCACACCTACAAAAGGCTACCTATTATGTTAAAACATTTACAGTAGCCTACTGAAATTTAGCTTCAAAATTCAATTACTACCACAGTCACTGAATATTTTTAGGAACATCTGCATATTTATGCATTATCCAAACAGCTGTCATGGTCCCTGGGTTTTGCACCCAGGGTTTTGAGTTTAGTTGTTTTTGTATATTATGAGATTATGCCTTTTGTTCTGGAATGCCGTTGTGTTTACATTTTTGTATTCTTAGTGTCTTTGGGTTTGTACTTTGGTTTGTGTTTTCATGAAAGGATTATGCTTTTAGGTTCTTAGTTCTAGTTTTTCTCCTGTTTCCCTTTCTCACCTCTGTGTCTGGTGTTCACTGTCTCTAGCTCTGTCTCGCGCTCTCTCGCTTGCTCTCTTGCTCTGTCTCTCGCCCTCTCTCTCTCTCCCTCATACCTGTGTGAGTTTCTGTTCCTCGTGTTTTGCCTTATGGTTCTGTTTTGCCAGTGTGTTTTGTTCCTGGCATTCTGTCAGTTTGTACCTTTTGTAGAGCTCAGCATTAAAGCTGCTTTTGAGTTTTACGCCTCGCCTTCCGAGTCATGCATTTGGGTCCTTTCCTGCCGGCCACACAGTGAGACGTGAGAACAGCTGTTTATGTGCCAGTGCAGTGGATAAAACCCTGCAGGAGCTTCATTCAGTTCTCACATCAAGCATTAGAATGGGTTAAAATTCACTGAATCGGAATCCAGTGGAACATTTTTAGATGTGATAGAACTGAAAATTGGCTGGAATCTCTGAAATATACAGAAACATACAGCAGAATCTCAAAGGAACCTGTATTTAAAGCAAGTAGAGGCCATTCACAAGGATGAATAGGGAGCTTACAAGTGAGTGCGCATATTCTGAATATACTATTTAATGTGTAAAATGTCAGAAACCTCCGTCACATACACATTTCCAAAGTGAGACATAAATATGAAAAATAATTTAAAGGCCAATAGTTTTTTTTTCTAAATCTCAGAATTAAGGCATCATTACAGTAAAGAAATAAACCTTATATGATCTTCTTCAGTGAGTTGCATTAATTACAAAAATTAAAGGAGCAGCTAAAAATAGAGAGCTGAATTTAAAAAACCAGTTTAAACCCACCAATATTCAGACAAACTCTAAACTTTCAATGGAACAAAATTTTCAGAAACATCTTTATGTTCCACAGTATGTGACAATGACAAGGTTTCAAATTCTCACATCTAGTCTCTTTTATATCCAGCTGTGTCAGGCCAATTCCAGCTGGAGCCGATGAATTCAACAGTGCTTCAAGGATCCAACGTCCAATTCAACGCCACAGTGCAGGGATCATGGCCGGTCATGACCTGGAGAGTTGGAGGGCTTCTGGTTCTCACTGTCTCTAAAGCAGTTGGAATAATCCCATCAACAGAGCAGTTTTCTGCTAGATTCTGCTCCAGTGATAACAGCAGTTGTGTGGAGTTCACCATCCATAACGTCACCCGCTCACAGACCGGGCCTGTCACTTGTGCTGTACAAGGGGATTATGGAGAAAAAACAGCACAGGTTTATGTACAAGGTGAGTAAAAGAATAATGAATTAAAGAATAATGAATCATATATGGAATCATAAAGAATATCTGATGAAAAAGAGAAACAAAAAACCTTTAACCTAAAATGAAATTTGAAAAGACATTTTTTTTTCACACTGTCAGGATTTTAGATGGTATTTCAGTCAGCCTGGAACAGTTAATATGCACATTAAAACAAAGTGTGGAAATGTGATGGAATGACTTTATACTGGGGTTATTCTTGAAAAACCCTCCAGCTTTACGTTTCATCTGATTGGGGTACGTCATTATGAAAGAATACGAATTGATGCTTTTGCAAGAGGGGACGTTGAGATGTGGATGAGGATGGCATAGTGACTCCTTTGGCGTCCGTATGATAGAAACTCAGCAGAGTTAGTTCAGAGAGGCCACAAATTATGCAATTATGGCAGTTCAGCTGACCTCACTGACAGCCCACATCAGCTGGTAGCTCAGTTGATTCCAGTTGGGAAATTCATGTAAGGTGTGCTATATAAATAAGTTACCTCCTCATGCCCATCTGCTAGCCATTTTGCAATCCAACTCCACCCCAGCTTCCCCTTTCATGCAACTTACTTAATCAGCATCATATATTGCCTGCTCTGTTCTATGTTGGGGTCTTGCCACTGTTCTCCCCACCTCCAGCTTCCCGTGTATACACATGAAAAGGGAAGAAGCTCTCAGAACAACCATGGACACAACCATTTTCTTTTGACTAGAGTAGTCCTGACTGAAGTAGAACTTCAACATAAATACATGTGAAGTTAAAATATCTTTGAAGCAAATTTTCCTGTTTAATTTTCAAAAGCAAACAGAGAAATAATCTAGAGTGTGAGACAGCTTTTTAAATTGGCTAGTCCTTTTGTTTTTAGGTAATGTGAGAAGCCTGTAAAATTTTTTAATTTTTGCATACAGTATGGAAATATTGATATTAGTATTTGAATAACATGTCTAAAAAATTGTTTTATAAGCACATGTTATAACCTATAATGGGCTTTGCTATCACTCAGTTGCTTTGTTTGATACATGTACAAGCAATTCAGCAAAGAAAAAGATGGGTAACAAGAGATAGCACTTAGGGGTCTATATTTCTAGATTCTGCACAATTTAAAAGGGTGGAGATATGAATAAAGTTGAAAATGGACTTTGCTTTTATCTAGAGCTTTTCTTGTCATATTGAACCACTCAAAGGGATTTTACACTGTAAGCCACATTCACACACATATCCTTTCACACTGTGCTTCTTTCTATGTGTAGTGTTTTTGGTTTTTTTTGCAGTTTGCAGTTTGCAGAAGTGATTGTGATATACTATATGGGCAATAGTACTGGGTCTCCTACACATTACACCTACAGGAGCTGCTCAGCCATGGAAACTCATGCCATGAAGCTCCTGACACACAGTTTTTATGCTGATTTTGACTTGCGTTCCTAAATGCTTCCACTTTGCAATAATACCACTTACAGTTGATACTGGAATATCTAGGAGGGAAGAAATTTCAGGAATTGACATCACAGCACCACGCTCGAATTCAGTGAGTTTTTTAGAATGGCCCATGTGTATTTTTACAGATTGTCTGTGGCAATGGGACTGAAAACACCTGAATTCAAAGACTGAGAGTTTGGCCCAATAATTTTATCCATATAGTGTAGCTTTATTGTGCACATGAATGTCTACCATAGAACGTGACCTCTCTAATGAGTGTCAAATATGGCAACAGGCCAACCTTTTAACAATGAAAACCCATTTTAAGGTACATGAATCTAGTTAGATAATATTAGCAATACACATGCACAGAGTTTTCAGTGATTTCAAGAAAATCATAAATAAACCAATAAAACAATTTGTCAACAACCCAGACAATGGCTGATAATTATGAATCAATTGTTTGGGTTATTATTGTGAGTGTATACCTGTCTTGTTTGGTAGTTTTTGCAATCAGAATTACAATCTGAATGCGACGTTGTGTTTATTTATTCTTTATTATTAGTATTATCATTGCTATTACATTATATGCGTAGCACGAAAACGTCCAAGCTGACAGGCAGGGAAAGAA
>VUQS01070838.1:0-14147 GCA_015108495.1 Heterochromis multidens
GAAAATGCGTCTCAGCTGTTCCGATACTCCTGACACATAAGGGATCACCAAAGGTTTTTTCTTAGGCAGCAGTTGTCCTTCTTCTCTCCTGGATCGCCTGGAGCCTTCTTTAGGTGCCTTCCCAGCTTTGACAAATGTCCAACTGGGATACCCACATTTACTCAGGGCCTTTTTAATGTGATGATCTTCTGCTTCCCTGGCCGCTGTGTCTGTGGGGATGGTATTCGCTCTGTGTTGTAGCGTCCTGATGACACCCAATTTGTGCTCCAGTGGATGATGAGAGTCAAACCTTAAATACTGATCCATATGTGTTGGTTTACGGTACACACTAACTTTCAAATGTCTCCCATTGCTGATGGAAATCTCACAGTCTAAGAAGGCTAGCCTGTCATTTTTCATATCCTCCCTGAAGCCTGCAGTCAGCTGAGACTGAAGAAGTCACCAGAGGTGACGAAACGTTTCTCCCACTGAAAACGCTACGTCCAGATGAACAGATTCAACTTTTTGGGATGCACTATTCAGGTTTCCACTTATAGTTTGTATAGTTTCTTAAGACTTTCTGTAACTTGTTTTTTCTTAATTTTTGTCATATATATATAGTGAGTGCTCCTAGCATTACACAGGGCTTTTTTAATATAATAGTAAAAACGCAGTAAAAATATGTCACATAAAGGTCTTCTAAATTATGATGCCACAGTATCCGCAGTCGTACACAGTGAGACTGCAACACTTCTAACAAGATAATCAACCTCTGTGGTTGTAAAGTCAACATTCACACTCACATTCATACCTATAGCCAATTTAGAATCATCAGTTAACCAGAGTACCTGGAGAGAACCCACACAGGTACAGGGACAAACTTACAAATATACAAACTTGCTGTGAGGTAAAAATGCATCAAAGGCAAATAAATAATCACTCTCACAGGGAGACGCAACAGATATAACCTCATAAACTGAATATTCACATTAAAACATTTCTACCACAAGTTTCTTGAAATTTTAGTTTTAAATATGCACATAATCTGTTAGACACCTAAACATGTCATTTGAACAATCTCTTCCTCCCAGAATGAAGGTAAATTTTTATGTTATAGATGCAAAATAGCCCGAAATCTCTAAATTGACCAGTGCATTAAATAATTTTCTTTGAGCAAATAATTAATTAATGTGACAATGAAAAATCTTTAGAGTTACTGTCAAAAGATTTTTTATTGTCACATTTTTTTAAATTTCAGAGTCAAATAATCCACCCAAAGGTAAATAAAAGGTAACCTAACAATTCTATAAAGGTTAGCTGTTTGTGCAATAATATAAATAACATTTTAAATGATCATCAGTGAAAAGTCTGAATCCTTACCTGAGTGTTTCCAGTTTACAGTGTGGACTCTGCAGTCCAGCAGACAGAAGCTTCACTCCTGAATCCTGCAGGTTGTTGTTACTCAGGTCCAGCTCTCTAAGACTAGAGGACTGGGAGCTGAGAACTGAAGACAGAACTTCACAGCTTCTCACTGAGAGGAAACAGCCACTCAATCTGAAAAACAATGGCATTTGTGATTAAGTGGAATCACTTTATATGATAAACCTAGTCAAGGAAATCAAATATCTCTGTGTGCAATACAATTCATGATTAACTAAAAAAAAAAAAAAAAAAAAAACCTTAAAAATAAAAAAAAAAAAAAAAAAAAAATTTATATAAAAAAAAAAATTAATAATTAAAAAAAAAAAAAAAAAAAAAAAACACCTTACAATTTAAATCTGGAAAAAAAATGGAATTTCCTCAGTAAAAACACAATTATACCGTTATATCTACATGGAAAGCAGTGAGTTTCTGGTAGATTTAGTGACACTGGTTCAGTGCCTGCTGGCACAGGCCTGTGGGTACCACAGTACTGTTGGTTACTTCCTAATTCTAATATCTGTGATTATTGTTGCTAAATACAGTTCAAAATTATTTTTATCACATACTGGACTTTGGTGTAGCCTCTCAGTTCATTCTGTATCTGAAACAAGCCACTTTAGCACCTTCCCCTTTAAGCCCACCCTTCCTAAAAGCCTACTTTCTTTTGATTGCTTAGTTTCAGGAAGCCTGCTGAAGGGCAGCACTTAGTCCTTGTGAGCTCCACCTTCTCCACCTTCTGGTTGAGATGTTTTATAAAACAAACTGTAAACCTACTAAAAGCATAATTTCTGGCTCATGACTGGAAATGTAATCTTCTCAGATCCATTTCTATATTTTAGAGCCTGATTGTGGAATATGACAGTGGACAGCACAAACATACACAGCAACAAATATTACAACATCATTACTTGCTTAGTGTGGACGTACTGCTAGATTTAATCTTTCAAATACTAGTTTTATAAAATAGTGTCCCTGTTAAAAAGGTGTATATGAAGGAGATGAGCTGAAATGCTGACTGTGGAAAACTTTTGTTGTCAGGAACTACCAATAGTTAAGCAGCAAGTAATATGTAATTCTGTGGGAACTCTGGTTAGGGGAGCCTTACAGTAAGACGTGGTTTCCACTGCTCTGCTACAATTTCTGATGAGAAACAGGAACATTAGTGGCAATTTCTGTTATGAGGTCCAAGTTTTTCCTCTATGCTGGATACAATTAGAACAGCCAGAGTGGGGATTACAACAAGAAGACAAGGGACTGCACTGAAGGTGAATTGCAAACCGAGCTGTGATTACTAACATCAGAAGATGTACTTACAGTCTGCTGAATGAAGTGTATCTATTAGAAACAAAGAACCAAACTCCTGGACTTGGAGACAAGATTGTGAGTGAACAACCTGAGGCCAGTAAATCTGCCAGAGAGGGTTGAAGGATCAGACCTATGTTCTTATTTTGTTAAATGGGTACTGGAGGTGCTTGGTGTTGACAGCTGAATTATTCTAGAGACTGCAACAGGTCAGGTTGAAGAGAGATAATAACGCTCCACCAAGAATCCAGATTGTGAAATTTCTCAACCACAGGGACAAACTAAAGATAATCTACACTGAATGAGTGGATAAACAATTTTTTTCTACGAATCAGTAAGTGAGATTTTTCTTAGATCTGACAGCAGGAAACCACAAAAAACATAAGGAATATGATTCAGTTCACCAGCAGATACAGAGCCTGGGTATATGATACGGAGTGATTGTAACACACAAAAAGTGAACTCACATCTTCAACTGAGGAGTGCACTGATGCTGAGAATTTTGTTGAGAAGATCAAATGAGTATGAACTGATGAGAGTACGGTATAGTAACAGAATAATAGATCATTCCATGTGCTTTTGGTATGAACAGCATACGTCAGAGATTTTTCTTATTTATGTATGTATGTATTTATGTATTTTATTGATATTCATTTTTGATGAGTTAATAATTGTTGTAACAAGTTTTAACACTTGTTAAGTTCCCGTAAGAGGTCCAGGGGATGTGGGAAAGTAACAATTACTGTCCGGGTGGAAAAAAGGAGAGATGGAGGCAAAACTGTTAAATTAAAGGTTTTTAAATATTTTTATTACTAATTAAACTGGAAGAGACAGACCAGCTGTTATCACCTTTAAAAGAAAGAAAACAACAAAAACCAGAAGCTGGTCACCAAACAGAAAAGTAAGTCAAAAAGGCTAAATCCCCAAAACACACACACTCCTCTCCACAGAGCAGTAGTAAGCAGCCACAACACACACAGCTCACAAGCTACAAACCAAAAAGACTCTCTCGGGGCACCAGAGCTCTCCTCTCTCTGGGTACGTTCGAAAAGTCCATTTTGCTTAGGAAGGTTCCTCACTGAGAGTGGTGAGCCAGAAGTATCTGTGTGGCAGCCATAATAAGAGCTGTTCCAATTCTCCAAATATTAAGGAAAGAAGCTTCAATGCTTCCTTTATTGCTTCCTTTAGCATAGGATACACTAGACCATCCTTTATGAAAGGGGAGGAGAAAACGGTCGTGGCGGATGGCTGCCCCTCCCTGAGCCTGGTTCTGTCGGAGGTTTCTTCCTGTTAAAAGGGAGTTTTTCCTTCCCATTGTTGCCAAGTGCTTGCTCATAGGGGGTCATCTGATTGTTGGAGTTTTCTCTTCTCTCTGTATTATTGTAGGGTCTTTACCTTACAATATAAAGTGCCTTGAGGCGACTGTTGTTGTGATTTGGCTCTATATAAATAAAACTGAATTGAATTGAGTGTGAGGAGAATGTTGCAGGCCTGCTAACCAAAATAATCCAGTTCGAGCTCAGGTTTCACACAAGTGTTTCTCTCTGAAAACAGTGAGGCAGTTCAGATAAATGAGGAGGATGAAAGAAAATCAATGTGCTTTTGATACCGTATAAGGCATAACTCTTCTTCTATAAATTGCCAAGCACTGTGCAAAAAGCTCTGAGGATCAGGGCTCAGGTGCAGCGTAAGATTTATACAGAGGAGAGCTGCATTATTACAAACTGTTCCACCATATAAACCTGAAATCTGTGTGGATCAGCTGACCTGTACGATGTGCAGAACACAAACATTATTTACCATCAGATCAGAGCCGTCCCAGTTACTATGTTACTGTACCACGTGGGTAAATGCGTGCATCGCTTTTTAGTTTTAATAGCACACTGCAACATTCAGGCATTAATCTAACACACTAACACTTTTATTTGTTACAGATTCAGCAGAGAAGTCATTACCTGTGTGCGCACTGCCGAGAAAAAGAAGCTCAGTTCGGTTCATTTCTGCTTTGTTTCATGAAAACAGTGTTATTGAGGAACAATAAGTGGGCTCACCTCTAAACACTCAGCGTGAGGACTGAGTGAAGAGTTTTAGGACAGAGCCAAAGTTTTGGCACTGCGCTTTGAGCATCCACGCAAAGTGCCAATTACGCACTAGTTCTGATAACATCTCCCCTCCTAAAAATAAACACTCCTAGTATCAGCTATCACAACCGCAAAAGGCATAAGACATTATTTTTTTTCTGAATTAGATTTCGTGCAATTTGCAGTAAATTGTGTGTCAGACTTTTTAGTGTAATTCACATTTTTGTGACTCATTTAAATATTTTTCTCCTGAAAGTGAAACTCTTCACTTCAGGAGAAGGAGGGAGGCTGCAGACGGAGCGCCCATGGACAAAGGCTGAGAGTCCCAGAAAACCAGAGGCAACGGGCATCCAGCCCCGCCAGGGGCCAGCCCCCCCGACACGAGCCTAGAACAGGGCCACAGGGCTCCAGGCGCCCAGGAACCGCCAGCAGCTTTTTAACATCAAAAGAAGGCTTTCGGTTGCTGCAGACAACAGTAAATCTGGATCTAAATGTTCCTTCTTCTTTAAAATTCCAACTTTTGTAATGAAGGAATATTTTTCACAGGCTGTTCTCATTTATATGACCTCCATAAAACAACAGGGTTAGAACACGTTATGGCGAAGTAAGATGTGCGTTTTGTAGTCCAACTTCTGCACATTGTAGTTTCAACAAGCACGACATCCGGCGTCACACTGTTAGGAGACTAGTGTAAGGTTGTTCCAATTCTGAGGACACGGCTCTTCTCTTTTCCTAAGTCGAGGTCAACGAAAAGAGGTTAGGAATAGGAGATAGGAGGTACTTTTGGAACGCACCCTCTGGCCTTAAGTACTCTGATTTAATTGCTGAGTAGAGTCAGTTGCACCAAAAAGGGCGGCACCTAAGGCAAGGGAGATGGCAGGGCACACCAACACAGGGTCAAATTCACAATAGGCCCTGCTAGGGCCTTAACACCCACTCCCACAAATACAAACCAGTGGTTTGTTACAGAGGGTCCTACACATTGCAGTGAGCAAACTATTCAGTTAAGTCAAATATACCCACCTCACTGTTTCACCATTACATTTTTGAATATACTACTTGCCACACCATAGTGACAATTAGGCATAGCCCATGGAATTTGCCAACACTTTCTCAATGGGTCCAAAACACTGAAGGAAATTGGCTCAGTTCCCTCAAAATAGAGTCCCATTTGACTGCCATCAGCTTTTTGAGCCAACACATATGGAGAACACTGGAGGCTGTTAGGAGACCTAACCAAAGCACCTTTCAGGTGCCTCTCCACCAGGTCACGGCAATGGGTATGCTGGTTATCCAGTGCTGCAGATCTGAATGGAGGCAGCATATACAGTCCGTCACATCGCAGGTCATTAGGAGGACCAGGAAGATGGTCAACAGGTGGCAGCTCAGTTAGTCAACCTCTGATACTGACCACATGACACTGTTGAGCAATTATGCTCCAAATGTGGCTGTTTACTATGCCTGGCATCTTTGTCAGCTTGAGAACCACGACTCACTTTTGTCAAACCAAGAACTTTTTGTTTAGCGCGTGCTTGCTGCTTAAGTTTTAATTTCAAACAGCTACCAACAAGGTGGCCAGATTTGTGGCAGAACAAACATGGTTTCTTGAACCCATGTCACTCATGCCTTTACAACTGGTGCAATGCTAGCTCTCCAAGGTGTATTATGATGAGAAGGGAGGTCACATTCTGCAGCATTTATGTTGTGAGTTAGAATAAACTCATCTGCTAATGTGGCAGCCTGCTGCAGAGTAGAAGCCCTCTGTTCACTTAGATAAAGCGCAACGCACTCAGGCACTTCTTAAATTCCTCCACAAGCATTAGCTCACACAACGAAGCCTTAGGGTTAGGGTTAGCCACACTAGCCTTGCTTGCAGAGCACCACCTAGCAAAGAGCTTTTTCTTCTAGCCAAGTCCATGTATGTTTGACCAGATGTTTTTCTAAGACCTCTGAAACGCTGTCTGTAGACTTCAGGCACGAGTTCATAAGCCGTCAGGACGGCGCTTTTTAGCTTCTCAGACTAAACTGTCCTCAGTAGACAGAACAGAACAAACTTCCTGGGCCTTACCTGTCAACTTACACAGCAACATTACAGCCCACAAGTCCTGTGGCCAGTGCAATGCAGTCGCAATGCGTTCGAATGCAGTGAAAAAAACTCAACACTTGACTCACAAAATACTGGAACAAGGTGAATGTTATTACTCACAAATGAGGTACTAGACACCTGTGCTCCAGCAGGTGTCAAACCAGCTGGAGCTGATGAGCAACTTGATAGCGGTTTCAGCCTCCATTTTCTTGAGTTCAAGCTCCTTCCTGAACTGGAACTCCCTCTCTCGTTCCTCCTCCAGCTGAAGGCGTGCCAGATGCGCACTCAGCCTCACATCCATGTTAACAATTCAGCAGATACACCAACCGAGGCAAACCTGAGTAGTGTTGAGCTAACAGGCTGCAGCTGCAGGTGCCCTCACACACCTAATAAGGCACCACCACACCCCTGCTAACACAATCACAGGCTAGCAACAACTACTAAACAGCTTAATGCTGAACCTAACTTACTCTCCACAACCAACTTACCTACAGTGGCACACACATTAAACAAACAACCAATACAAACTTACCCAGTTCCTAACCACACAAAAACTTTACCTACCTATCTTCACCAAGGATTACTCCGAAAATAAGAAAGGCAAAACAACAAAAGAATGCCCGAAGGAAGAACTTACAGCTCAGCTGGACACTCACCTGAATTAACTGGGAAGTTATATTTTTCCCAAAAGTAACACTGTTAGCCACCTGGCTCTGGCTTAATTGCTGAGTAAAGTCAGCTGCACCAAAAGGGCGGCACCTACAGCAAGATAGATGGCAGGCCACACCCATACAGGGTCAAAAATCACAACAGGCCCTTCTAGGGCCGTAACACACCATATGAACCTGAAATCTGTGTGGAATACAAAACATTATTTACCATCAGATCACGAGCTGTCCCTGTTACTATGTTACAGTGCCACATGTGTAAATGCGTGCATTGTTTTTTTTATTTTTTAATAGAACATTGCAACATTCAGGCATTAATGTAACACACTAACATGGATTCATTAATTGCTGCATTTTCACAGACGTTTCACTTTTTTTGTTACAGATTCAGCAGAGAGAAGTTGCTCTGCACTGCTAAGAAAAAGACAGCTCAGTTAAGTTCATTTCTGCTGTTTCATGAACTGGGCTCACAACTTTGCACTATCCATGCAAAGTGCTAAATACGCACTCGTTCTGATAACATCTCCCTCTCCTAAAAATAAACACTCCTAGTAGCAACTATCACAAACACAATAGGCGTAAGACATGATATTTTTCAGCGTTAGAGTTAGTGCAATTTGCAGTAAATTGTGTGCCACAGACTATTTGATGTAATTCACATTTGCGTGACTTATTTAAATATTCTCCTGAAAGGGAAACTCTTACAAATACATATGCCATAAGGCCATCCGCAAAAATACACTTGTCCACAACTTTCAGTCACAAAACTGACACTGTGCCTTTTTAGTAAATCCAGCAGCTTTTAACATCAAAAGAAGGTTTTGTGTTGCCACAGTAAATCTAGCCCTAAATGTTCCTTCTTTTTTAAAATTCCAGCCTTTGTAGTGAAGGGATATTTTTCACAGGCTGTTCTCGTTTATATAACCTGCAAAACAGGGTCAGAAAATGTTGTAAGGTTGTTTGAATTCTCAGAGCACCGCTCTTCTCTTTTCCTAACTCCTTATCAGTCTGCTACCCACCTTTCCTTGACATTGATGACATTTTCATTGAGGTCAAGGAAAAGAGGTTAGGAAAATGAGATAGGAGGTACTTTTGGAACACACCCCTACTTTCAACTTCTCCCTTACTAACAAGGGGTTGCCAGGGTAAACCCACTATGGGTTGCCCACAGAAAACCTTCATGGGGACCTAAAAGGATAAAAATAATTTGAGCCCCACATGGGTTTTCCATGGGCAGCCCAAAGTGGGATACCCACATAATTTCCTCTTGAGGGCTTAAAAGAGCAAAATTGCTATGGGACCCACATGGGCTACCCTACATAGGGGACTCCAAAGGACAACACAGCTGTGGGCCCTGTGTGGGCACAACCACTCGGGTCCCATGTGGGATAAGCGTGGATTTGCCCTGCCCACACAGACTGAGTTTACCCACAGCTTCTCAGTGTGGGCCAGCATGGGCATGTTTCCTGGGAACATGTATGGAGGGGGGTCAAGACAGGGGTACACCAGTGAATATCTGCAACCATCTGTAAAACACGGTAGAAACTCTGAAATGTAGCCCCAAACCATAACAACCAGTGGTGTTGGGGATCTTGTCAAAATTGATTGATTGATTGGAACTATGAACACAGAAAAGTACCAACAGATTTTGAGTCTGGAAAATATCTGATTGCCAATGACTTCATTTTTCAGCATATCAATGATTCCAAACTGCCAGTGCAGTAAAAGCATATCTGGATATACAGTATACACTTCAACTTCCAAATGTTGATATAGTCATGTAGAATATTCTAGTAATGTTTCCTTTGATAATTATATCACAACATGATAGAGTGAAACTCAGGTGTGTCGTAATGTGTGTGGAGTTTGAACCCAAAATGCAGACTCTGAACTCCTAACAGATTAGAATAAATGAAAGTGAATCTTTATTTAAGGTGAGCTGGCAAGCCCAGATGACAGAGAAAAACTGAATTAAACAAACCAAACACAGAGGGATCTCACTGGCAAACAGTACAACGTGACAAAGACTTTGTTATGATATGTTTAATGGTGTTTTGTAGCACTTTGAGATTTGAAAAAATGTAAAGTGCGTTTATAAATAAAATGTATTATTATTATTATTACAAAGAACTAAGGAAAACTGAGGGCTTAAATACCCACGGGGTAATCAGGGAGATGGAACACACCAGGGAACACAACTGAACTAAATCAGGGAAACAAGACACAGGGAAGCAAAAATATACACAAGGCACAGGAGATATGGGACTATCAAAATATAACAGGAACTAACACACAGACACAGACACCAAGACCCAGACTAAGACATACAAACCTGACAAAGGGAAAAGGTAAACAAACACTGTTTTTCCGTAACTGTCCAGTCTCTGTGTCCTGTCTCCCGAGTCTGTTGTGTCTCAAACACAGAGATGGGGACAGGACACAGACAGACATAGGGACTGACTGGGCGGGTACAGAGAGGGATCACAAAAGGCATAGGTAACGGAAAGCAAAAACCATCATAATAAACAGAAGACTATATAACAGAAAAGGCAAAGATGATCAAAAATACAAAACTAGAGAAAACCTAAACCTTCCAAAACTTTGTCCAACATAACAGAATGTAGATGCTGTTATTCACCACAATATTTCTGTTTGAGTTGATTTGCTTTTCTCTGTCACTGGCAAGATTTCCTTGATACCAGTTCCTTTTGTCCCTGTTTTTTTCTTTTCTTTCATCACATCATCATCCCTTGTCTGTGCAAAGCTCTCAATGTGTTGAAACACTGGATTGTCACTACTCAGCGGTGCATTAGAAACCCTGGATTTGTTGCAACAGATCTCCCTGCTAATGCAAACACAATGGTTATCCTGAAAATAAGATTGAAATCGTGATTTTAATAGGATTCATCTTGAGAAGAACAGTGAAACTGTTTCTAATCTCATCACAAGAAATGAGATACACATCTTTGCTAAAATAGCATAGGAGCTGTGATATTGGATTCATTTGTCACTCCTGCTGCTTTATAAAGCTTTTATTTCTGCAGTAAACAGGGTCAAAGCTGACTATACCTGGTGTTATGAAACTTTTGATGAACTAAATATCAAAACTGCTTTGAGGCATTGTTGCATTTACATCTTGTAAGAAAAACACCATCAATACAACTTGTTTAAGGCAATGACTTGGAAGAATTCAAGCTTTCACATTCATTTAAAGTTGTCAACACTGCCTGATGGATTTTCTTCCTGCAGACTTTAGTCCTTTTGAGGATCTCCTTCACACTTGAAGTGGTAATCCATGAGTTCAGTCTTTGTATGTACGCAAGTGAACACACATACACATAAGTCAGGGATGATGAAGACTAATGATTTGATGAAGAGTGGCCCTGAGGCATGGTAGGCAAAAGTCACTGGGTCATAAGACCTGACAGAGGAGGGGGCCACACTGGGAAGTAGTAGGAAAAAGCACATTGGAGCATCAGCTGCACATCCAGTACAAGGCAGCTTCCAGAGCCATAAGAGAGAGTTTTCTCACACCGGAGTCCTAGAAGAAATCATCTTTGTGTAAGTGTAGGGCAGCAGTTCAGCCACAGAGCCCCAAAATGATCATGCCATTTAAAGACCAACCTCAGAGGCTATGCCACATAGGTCCCAAAATTTTGAAGGTCCTGTGTTGGTGAGCAGTGAAGAAGGATTGGAGGACAAGCCCTTTTTCACAGCAGACATTTTGACTTGGGAAAGCACAAATGTATTAATAATGCTGCATCAAACATTAAACATGCTTGCTGTCTATCTGCGCAGTCTGATTGAACTAAGCCCATCTCCTTGCCATGCAGGTATGCTTGAAATGTGTGACATTTCAAGCATACCTGCTCTTCATCAAACAATGAAACACAGGGCAGGGCCATCCTAAATCACCTGTGGTTGGTCACATGTCCACAACCCATGGCAATAATATTCAATCAGAACCACATCTTACTTAGGTCAAACACAGGTCAAAGTAATAAATTTTGCCTTGGAAAATCTGAAAAGTTAGTGCCTAGGAAGACAAAAAGATAAACTGATAAAAACAGTGAAATAAGCAAAAGAAAGTAAATCTTAATACCAAGTAACAAACACAAAAATATCTATAATTTCTCAAGCAACTAACTAACCCCTAACTAATTGCATTAAGTGCGGGGCCCAGATTTGCCCTACATTTCACGCTGGTACTGGAGCTGCTCACTGTGGGCCTTCTGGGTCTGGCAACAGTGGCCCCAGATGGGGCCCAAAGGGGAATGCTTGCTGGGTTGATGACAATTTGAGCCAAACATATCAAATATTGATTTATCACTCCATAAGACTGGCTGCTACTGATTTTCAGTCTAGTACCTGGAAGAGAAAAATATGAAGTGCACAGATACATAAAATACACAGATACACAAATCTACAATCTTGTTGTGTTGTGTGTGTGTATGTGTGCATGTGTGTGTCTTTGTCATGAAATGTACTTGATAATGAGGGTGAGAAGCTGCAATAACACCCCCCAGAAGCCAAAGGCCATCCGCAGCCCCAAGAGTACCAGAGACCCGAGGCCACACACCCCGACAACAGCTGCATGCCCTCCCCAGCAGGAGGAGGGAGGCCGCAGATGGAGTGCCCAAAGCCAAAGGCCGAGAGTCCCAGAGAACCAGAGGCAACAGGCAACCGACCCCGCCAGAGGCCAGCCACCCCAGCACAAGCCTGAGAACAGGCCCCCAGGCACCCAAGAACCGCCCGACACCCGGCAGATCCCCCCTCCATGCCAAAGAGGCCCAAGCCACCCCAGACCAGCACCCCCAATGGAGCAGGTCAACAGCCACGCCAGAACATCCAGCCACACGCCCCAGAACCAACAAGCACCCGCATCCTAGGAAGTAGCAGCAATGTCCAGCAGAGAGCGGTAGGAAGGGACGTCCCCACTCTCCATGACCATGTCCCAAAGGGGCCAAGGCTCAGCAAGCCCCTGACCCAGGCCCAGTCATGCACACACACACACACAGGCCATTCACTCACTCAAACATACCCACCCACTGATGACACAAAGACACACATACATAGACAGACCCCCCTTGGAAGCGTGGGCAAGCAGACACCCCTCCCCTCCGGATCAGCAGAGAGCCCGTGACGCAGCCAGACCGGACCCCGAACCACCAGTGGACCCTTGCCCCGGGCAGGGCATACAAAACAGGGGTGTGGGAAGACACGCCTAACCCCCAACTTCAGCAGTCCCACCCTACAACCTCTGTCCCACACCTGTCCCCCAAGGCCCTATGCATATGGTGATATGTCGTGAGCCGTAATGACTATGGTGTAATTAAAAACAAGGGGCGGATCACTGCGCAACACAGTCAGCAAAGCCATGTGGATGGCACTACTCACTGCGGCCTACGTGGCACACGCCTCCCCCAGGACCCTACATGTGTGAGTGATGTGTTGTTTGAGGAAGTGGGGGTGGGGAAGGATCGGGAAATATAAGAACAGGCGGTAAAGGACTACCCCCAGTTGGAGAGAACCAGCTGATGACTGGCTCATTAAGCACCCCTATTCCCCACACCCCAGCGCAGGGCGAGGGAAGGTGGATCCATGGCCCACAATAACAACTCCCCAGAGCCCCACCGCGCCCGAGGCCAGCACCCATCGCCCCCGCCACAAAGGGTAGCCCCCAAGTCCTGGGGCTCATCTGCATACTTTTAAAAAAAAAATTAAATTCTGTTACCCATGTAGGTATTTCTAAGTTCAGTTGATTGGGAATAAATCTTTCCTGTATGATGGATTTCAATTGCTGATATTCAAGAAATTGAAACTGTTGCTGATTCCATATTTTGATGTAAGTTATTGAAATGAAATAAAGCTTCCATCTTGAATAACATGTTCAATATTTTTTATCCCTTTCTCATGCCATTACTGAAAATTTAGTATTTTCTTCTTCTGACAAATATCTAGATTGTTCCAAATGGGTGTTAGTTTACCTGGGATAAGTGAAGACTTAGTTATTTTTTAAAATTCCCACAAGGCTCTCAGGAAAGTGTTTATATTAAGGCTTTTAAAGCAGTTATGATGCTTAATACTGGAGCTAATAAAAGGCAGATTAGAGATTTTTACTTTTCTGCAGAGTGCTTGTTCTAGGTTCAGCCATAGGCTGTATAACAATTTTGATTTATTCAATTTTGAAACATAGCAATCTGTTGGATAAGAAGTAGTGATAAAAATTTGATAGTTCTGGACACCATTATGTTTTGGCTTTTGTAGAGTTTTTAGACTTATTCGTGATGGTTTATTTTTCCATAAAAATTTCGACATGTTTGAGTCTAGTGACTTAAACCAAGCAATAGAAGGTTTATTAGGGATCAATGAAAACAGGTAGTTTATTTTAGGCAGAATCATCATTTTAATGGTGGCAACTTTTCCCATGAGTGTTATAGGTAAAATTTTCTCCAACGTGTGAGATCATTCTCTACCATTTTTTGTAGAGGAACGTGATTCAACCGTACCAAATCTGAGAGCCTGGCGGAAAAATTTATACCTAAATATCTAATGTTACCTGACTGTAGTGGAGTGGTGGAGGTGTTCTGAAAATTACAATCCAGAGGC
>VUQS01070842.1:0-12008 GCA_015108495.1 Heterochromis multidens
CTGGAGGTGGGGGGGGGGGGGGGGTCCATCATTGGGTTAGAGAACTGTTACATTTTCAGTACCCAATGAGAGGGTGGAGTACAATTTTACTGTATTTGTAGTTAATTAAATCTATGTTTTTCCACTACTCCATAATATTTTGGATGCAAATATTGTACTTTGTATTCCACACCATTTAGTTTTGAGTATAAATCTACCAACATAATCTGCTATATCATAGATAAAACTACCTAGTGCATAAGCCATTGACATAGGTATAACACTTGCAGTTGGAGACTATTAATTACAATCCAATAATATGCACAGTATTGTGCAAAAATCTTGAGCCACTCATTTGTATTTTGCTTCAAAGGAAGCAGACTTGTAATTATTTAAAGTGGTCTTGAGCAGCAGTTCTCCAGGCTTTCTGAAGGCTTTTCAGTTTCTCTTTGGACATTGGCTGCTTTTTCAGTTAGTTTCAGTTCAGTCCTTGTGCCTGACGATTTTCAGATAAATGTTTTTGTTTGTTGACCCACTTAAACACTGACCTATGAATCAGTCAAGCACAAAAAAGGCACCTAGCTGTGATGAACCAACATTGTGTCCACACAGACAACTTAGCAAAGAACTAATTTTATCTTAAGGCTTTATCTTTGTTACTATAGCAGCCTGTCACAAAAACACAAGTTGTTCCCATTTCTTCAGTTGAATCTATGAAAAGAAGTTCAAAGATGACAGCTTAACATGCATACAATATCATTTTTGCACCAACGAGGTGATTCCCAGAGAACCGTTGACTGAAAACTTGGCATACCTTGGCATGCTGTGCAGTATCATTGTCTACAGCCATAAAACATAATTCAATTCTCAATTCCATTTCAATTTAGTTTTATTTATATAGCACCAAATCACAGCAACAGTTGCCCTCAAGGTGGTTAAATAGACGATGCTCTGTCATGGTGACAGAGGTGTTAAAATGGATGGAATTACAAATGCAGAAAAGTACCATCAGATTTTGATCCACCATACAGTACTGCCTGGAAAGCATTTGATTGGCAACAGCTTCATTTTTAGCATAACAACAATCCCAAACACACTGCCAATGCAGTTCAATTCAATTCAATTCAATTCAATTCAATTCAATTTTATTTTATTTCTATAGCGCCAAATCACAACAGCAGTCGCCTCAAGGCGCTTTATATTGTAAGGTAAAGACCCTATAATAATACAGAAAAACCCCAACAATCAGACGACCCCCTATGAGCAAGCACTTGGCAACAGTGGGAAGGAAAAACTCCCTTTTAACAGGAAGAAAACTCCGGCAGAACCAGGCTCAGGGAGGGGCAGCCATCTGCCGTGACCGGTTTGGGGTGAGGGGAGGAAAGACAGGACAAAAGACACATTATGCAATGCAATAAAAGCATACTGGGATAAAAGCACAAGTAGAACACTATCAGTCATGGATTGGCCTCCCCAGAGCCCAGACCACAGCTTTTTTGAAGCAGTCTGGGATCATCCTGACAGAGAACAGAACAAAAGGCAGAAACATCCAAAGAAGATCTTTGAATGTCCTTCAAGAAGCCTGGAGAACTTTTCCTGAAGACTACTTAAAGAAATTACATGAAAGCTGTCTCAGAGGGTTCAGGCTATGTTGAAGAATAAAGGTGGTCAAACCAAACACTGACTTTCAAGTTTGTTAGAATTGTTTTTGCCTTATGTACACAAAAAGATATTTCATGCATGTTTCAATAAGTTACTGCACTCATTTCCCATTGTCCTATAAAATATAAAGAAATGAGGGCTGGCTCAAGACTGTACAATGTGATCCAATAATATTTCTGGACACCTGTTTTTAATGCAGTGCTGCTTCAGGACCCAAAAGTCACAGGCTTTCAATACTGATTTTTTGCTTTGTCCTTGTGCACAGAGATTTCTCCAGATTCTCAGAATCTTTTGATGATATGCAGTGTAGATGATCTATTCAAAGTCTTGACAATTTTATATTGAGGAACATTATTCTGAAATTGTTACACAAGTTTTAGATGATGCTTCTGGAAATTGGTGAACCTCTTACCATCTTTACTTCTAAGAAACTCGGCCTCTCTAATATGATCTTTTTATTCCCAATTATGTTACTGACCTTTTGCCAATTAACCTAATTAGTTGAAAACTAACAGATGTTTCTTTTTAGTACCACTTACATATTATATTTAGTAAAACTAAAGCTAAAGCTTCACCCACCTTAAACCTCCACAGACCACCAATGTCATCACTGCTTTCGAAGCAGACAGGCTCCAGCCCCTCATCCAAACAGCACTTGATACAGGCCAGACCTGAAGACCCCCCTCCAATCACTGCCACACGACGACTCATACTGCAGCTGTGAAGGAGGTATTAGTTTGGCTCAAAATGTTTACTGTTAACAAGAAGCTGCAGCCAATGAGCTGCACACAACAAGAAGTTTCCTTCAGAAGGTACACGAAAAAAAAAAGTTGCATTTGATAAACTGCAGAAATTAAAGTCGATAATTAGATCAATGGTATACAACTGAAAGTCCGCTAAGAGTACTTACAGAAAAAATAGTTACATTTGGCTGTGGGATTTGTGATCGTTGGAAATGTTATCAGAAAGAATGAGTAGGTGTGCCGGGTGGATGGCTCAAAGCTGTGAGCGCAGTGCCAAAACTTTGGCACTCAGTCCTCACCCTGCATGTTTAGAGCTGAGTCCCTTTCAGCTCTTTAGTAATACTAGGATTTTCCTAAAACCGAGCAGAATTAAACTGAGTTTCAGTTTCTAATAGAGGAGTTCACCTTTAGAGAAAAACATGGATTCTTCTTCAGCCTCCTCTCGTTGATCTTAACTGCCACACTATTTTCAGAGAGAAACACGTAAAACCTGCGCTTACATGGTATTATTTTGTTAGGACATCAATGCTCCCTCACACGCCCTCATAATGTGCTCATTTCTGAGCCACTAATTGGCGCTGCTCTTGGCAGGTAATTATTGAAATGAACTGAATGTATCTTTGTATATAAATTAGTGCACCGTTAAATCGCCCAAAGAACTTTCCACTCCCATGGGTGCATTTTCGCAAATTAATCGTCGCGCTAATTTGCATGCAGCTTTCAGTCACAAAACGGACACTGTGCCTCTTCGGTAAACCCCGACAGCAGCGTTTTGATGCCAAAACGCGCTGGTACAGACTGTTACTAAATCTCGCCCTAGATGATAGGACAGCTTTGACCACTCATTTTGTCTTCATTAACTTTCTTGCATAAAATACTCTTAAAGTGAAAACTGCATTTCAACCGATTAAAATAAATTAATATTTTTTTCCCTCACTGTAAAAATAAGAGTGCAATCGTTTTCAAAATGAATGCATTATGGTCACTCAGCTGCACACGGAGGCGATCAAACCCCGCTGCATTATTTTATAAACAATATACCATCAAAACATAAAAAAAAAACAAAAACGAATGAGCGTTGCTTTGATATAACAATCTCTGTCATCGTTAAGATTAAGCAAAATTATATTCGACACCTCTCAGTGTCTGACCGTGAAAACCGTCACAATCATGAGCCAAATATCTGTCTGTGTCCTTCCGTCACACTGCACCTTCTGAAGGCAAAGAAGTAGGACCTCATTCTGAAGAGTACAGCGCAATTACGACTGATAGTTAATCAGAAGCAGCGAGGCGCAGAAGAGCCACACACCAATTAAAACAGAATATTGAAAAAAGCAGATTTTACAAAAAAAAAAGAAAGGAAAAGAAAATGACCAGTTCTTGCTTTTTCTCTGTTCATCAAAACCGAAGTAAATTAACATGTGGTTAGAAGTACGCCAAGTACTAATAAAGAGTGCCATCGGCGCCGAACTTTTCCAGCCTGCACAGTAGTACCTACAGTGCCAGGTGCTGCATACATCGTCTTTGAATCTGCTACACTGATGAACTCAAAAGTTATACAAGGTTCGTACCTCTGGTACATCGAAGAAAAACGATGATTTTCGTGTTGCCTGCAGCTCAACAGTAGCTGGAGTGAGAGCAGTTTCTGTGAATGTATAGGTAGCCATGAACTTTGAACTCACTATCACTGGTCCAACTTGAATGACTGATTGCAGGAGCAAATCTAGGTTCAAACCTTTAGGGTGGCTCAGCCCCCAGTCATAATGTCATGCATACCGTACCTTGTAATTGATATGAACGGAATATGCTGTTTGCAAATGTAGTCAACTCTTTTCACATTTGCAACCCTCATTTCAGTTTGGTACACATTACGATGTTGCCTTCAAAAGCAACATAATTAGTTGGATGACCTATTGCTGTGTCTAAGAATAATTCAGAATGAATAATCATAGATTTCAATATAATTCACTGGTTTTAGGGTGGACACTTTATTATCAAACCTGAGGCAAAGGCTCAGTCATGTTGACCAGAATTTTCCAAAGTAAGTTAAAGAACATTTTGTGAGGAGAAACATGCACAACATTGTTTCAGTCTCTTAACCACATGCAGTAGAGGTAGCCCACAAAATCATCAAGCACTTAAAGTAGCATTATTCAATAAAGACAGTGGAAAAATCACCCTGCCTCTCCATACACCTGGACAAACAGAGAGCTGCTTTTACATTCAATTTTTTGAATTCAAACAAATCCTCCCTTTATTGTGCAGACTCAGCACAGAGCATCATGTACCCCAATTCCAAGAGTGGAGAATAGATTTGTAGTCACATCAGTGTAGTGGCAGCCATCCTGTTCAAGCATGTTTACAGTGATAAGAATCCTGTAAAATGCTGCTGTTCATATCAGTGAATATGTTCTTTAGAACGTCCACTGACATTTTTAAGTGTGCTACTGGAAAGCACATAAGGCATCCATGAAATGCATAAAAAATTATTTTGTGAAAAATAATAATTGTTTTTCCCCCTGACTTCATTATCAGCCCATCTGTTCACCTGGTTCTTCCTGCTCCTCTATGATCTCTCTGTCCTCTCTCTTCATCCTCCTCACTCCTTCTTTGCTCTGACAATCATACTCAAACGCACTGTATTCAACTAGAAAAAAAACAAAAATATAACCTTATAATAATTAATATAAGAGCAGGTTGGAGATCCACATTTGATATAACACACTGCTTAGTTATGCAAATCATCAATGAATGTGGGCACAGATGCTGCATTGGCTTTACAACTTTTTGTTGACTTTGAAAAATTAGCTAATAATCTCTAGTGATCTAGCCTACAATAGCTAACATTTTTGATGCTATTTAGAGAACAAATATACATAATTAGACACTTTATAAGTCACAACAATGTCTCTGCATTATCAGAACAGTTTGTACTTTTGCTATATTTCAGGTAAAGTGTTTTAAATCTGCACCAGTGGTTTTTGTCATGAAGTGACTTCTTCATCTTCTTCCTGCTGCAGCAACAAAATTCTTTAAATTAAAATGTATTAATGACAAACCTGCTGTTGAAGCAGCAACGCCTCTGAGTGAGTGCACTGTGACATCATGACAGCAACACCACACAGTT
The DNA here is from genome assembly GCA_015108495.1 of Heterochromis multidens. Classification (NCBI taxonomy): domain Eukaryota; kingdom Metazoa; phylum Chordata; class Actinopteri; order Cichliformes; family Cichlidae; genus Heterochromis; species Heterochromis multidens. The sequence goes on from VUQS01070842.1 coordinate 5,512, forward strand.
TTCATTCCATCCTGTCTCCAGGAGACGAGCTGGTAGAATATAACACTAGAAGACACTGTCTGAAAATAATACTAAAATAAATTATTATTACTACCAGGGGCGTTGGTAAGATGTTGAAACACTGGGGGCTTAGCCCAGCCCTGAAATCTCTTGGATTTTCACTTGATAACGGCAACTTTTAAAAGTTTACTATATTATATAGTAAAATTAATATAAAATGGCAAACATTATGTGCTACCTAAAGGTCAAAGTCAGTATTTAGTTCAGTTTTTAAACTTTACCAGCCCTGGCCTCATAACTTCTGCTTTTATTGTGCCATAATGGCTCCTTTTAAACTGTCTTTTTGATGCTCACCTCACCTAAAAAAGGTAAATTACACAAAATACACTAAAGTGAAGGGTTCATTTTTACTTCTGAAATAACATCAGTGACACAGTGCACACATTATTTCCTCTGGACTGATGGATTAACCTTGTTAAAAAAAAGTCAGTGTTGTTAAGGTTACAGCAGTAATACACACTATCTACATATACAGTAAGTTTTAGTATTGGAGTACACTCTTTATTTTTCATGGATATAATAACCTGAGATCTTTTACTGGGGATCATGGGAGTTTCAGAGCGTCCCCCTGTAACCATGGTTACTCACCGTCACGCGAGCCCGTGTACACCAAAAGAGGAGAAAATGAGAGCGACCGTCCTGCAGCCTGACGTCACTCTGAGCAGCTGCATGATTTCATGTTTACGTCACAGAATATTTCTCGCTGTCCCCCTGATGTTCTTAACGTCGTTATGAGTGATGGATTTGTTTGTTGATGTATGTGTGTGTGTTTGTGTGTGTGTGTGTGTGTGTGGGGGGGGGACGTGCCTCGTGTTTTTTGATGAAATTAAGAGAAATAAAGCTTGTCAACCAAGAGAATCAGTCTTCATAGTTGACGAGAAATTCTCAGTGGATTCCTCCTCTGCCTCACCTACTCTACATGTGTGCAGAGTTTCATCACAAAGTGCTGCAAAATTCCACAGAAATTAAAGGATTATTTTGCTCAAATTCAACAATATCTATGGAATATGATGATATTAAATCAAAAATTCATTAAAAATCAATCTTCATAGTTGACGAGAAATTCTCAGTGGATTCCTCCTCTGCTTCTACGTCAGCATTGGAGGGCCTGTCAACTGCTGTCTGACCTCTTCTGGACTTCGTTTCCTGCACCACTACCTGCAGCCCTGCAAACTTGGTCTAAGTGGCAGTCAGATCCAACCCTCTTCAACTGGATAGTGTCGTGATGATTGTTGATCCTCAACTCTCCATAGTTTCCTGGCTTGTTGGAAAGATTAGCCAGGTGTTCCCCGGCAGTGACGGCCTTATTCGGCCTGCAGAGGTTAAGGTGGGGACTGGGCCTATGTTCAACCAATGAGCCGTCTCATCCGGTTTCCTGCTGTTCAGAAGGAAGATTACCAGTGACAGACTTAGTACTGCAAGTCTGTTTGAGGCTAAGATCATGTAGATATTTTGCAGGTTGAAGTGGACAGTGGGTTTTATCCGTACTAACAGGATTTAATGGCTGTGTTATATCCATTCTTGTGGATACAAAAGTTTCTCATGGTTATAAAACTTAGGTAGATTGCGGGTTGTGAATGAATTCTTTAGTTTGTGGTGAACTTTAGTGCACCTTACTCTATCGTGGAGACGATATTGTGTCCATGCTAGTCTGTTACATTGTGTATAGCAGCTAAGCTGACATCTATTGGACAGCTCATGCTGTTGCATTTTGATTTATTAGAGGTATTACTCGTAATCGTGTATTATTTCTATCGTTTCAGAACCACACACATACACACACATCAATGCTCATCCTTAATGTTTACGTGGTACTAAGAGTGGCAAGAAAATATCCCCACCTTATTACACCACCAGCGGCCTGAACCATTGACACAAGGCAGGATGGACATGCTTTTGTTTACCCCAAATTCTGATTCTACCATCCAAATGTTGCAGAAGAAATCAAGAGTAGTCAGATCAGGCAGTTTTTCCAATTTTGTATTGCCAAATTTTGTTGAGTCTGTGTGAATTTTAGCCTCAGTTTCCTGATTTTAGCTGTGAGGAGTGGCACCCACAGCGGTCTGCTGCTGACGCCCCTTTGCTTGAAGGTTTCATATCATCAGAGATGATCTTCTGCATACCTTAGTTGTAATGCGTGGTTATTAGAGTTACTGTTGCGTTCTTATCAGCTTGGAGCAGTCTGCCCATTCTCCCCTAACATAAACAAGATTTATGTTTATGTTAGATCTCTGGAAACAAGATATTGTTGCCCAGAGAACTGCCACTCATTAGATATTTTTCTCTTTTTCGGACCATTCCCTGTAAACTACTGTAGATACAGTTGTGTGGGAAAATCTCAGTAGTCAGCAGTTTCTGAAACACTCAGGCCAGCCTGCCTGGCACCAACAACCACATTCAAGCCACATGCAAAGTCAGTTTAATCACCTTTCTTCCCCATTCTGATGCTTGGGTTGAACTTCAGCAGCTACTGTATGTGATTGGCTGACTTGATATTTGCATTAACAACCAGTTGTGCAGGTAAACCTAACGGTGGCCAGTGAGTGCATATATTTTTTAACTCTAGCCACTTTGTTTGAACCATATAACATCCAATCTGTTGTGCAATCAAACTGAGCAAATAAAGCTACAGTAGATCAAAGTCAGGGAGGCCTGGGTCCACCTGCCATAAAGCCCTATAGGTAAAAGGTTAGATATACAAACCAAAGAAAGTTAATTGTGGAGAATTTTCTGCTGCCAGTATTAAACAGTGACTCAAAACTTTCTGTAGATGGACATGAAAAAGCAACAGTTACCAAGAAGGCTACACTGCAAAAAACACACTTATGGTCAGAATATTGTGCAGGTTTCACAAATCCAGCCTGTTTATTTTAATTATATTTTTATTTTTTATTCAGCTTGTCAGGTTAGTACATTGTAAAAACATTCTCTTCCTGGAGCTCCTTTATTTACCGTGTGGTTTACTGAAGAGATCTGAAGAATGAAGGAGCAGAGAAGCAAGAGGACAAATGGTGTTTACTGCAGAAGACGCAACACAACAGAGTAGCCCCTGAGAGAATCATTATTATGCTCAATTTAGAAGAGAATCTGGTCTCTGGCTTTGGTTCTGATACCACTCTGGTCCTGAAAGGCTGAAATACCCGGTCCCACTGAGTGAGGACAGCCTGACGGGCTCCAGCCCACTTTCCTGGTCCAGTCAGACGGTACTGGTACGGTGTGCGGGGCCCTAGAAAAACCTGCAGCGCCAGTATTGGATCCTTAAAAAAGAGCCATGGTATGTTTGGCCTTGCTCCCACCTCTTCAGACAGAGTGTCCAGATAAGTGATGTAGTCCACTTGCAGTGGGTTGCGCTCTGAGCATGCAAACCTAACAGAGAAGCAAACAAAGAAACAACAGATGACACTGAAAAACTATACGATTAAGGTTAGAGACTTTGTAAGACATTTATCAGAATGCAACAAATAAGGATTCTGGTGGGCACGAGCAGCTCTGTAATTCATCTTCAAAATGATTTCCTACTTCTGATGCATGGTTGCTGTGTCTTTCTCAGTTTCCTTCATCATGTCCTCCTCTGTGGGGAGGGCTATTAACTCTGTCAGAGGAAAATTCAGAACAATTTAAACACACAGAGTCAATGCAGGTGATCTTAAGTTGGTTTTATACTTTTGCAATCAAGCATATGCTGTTGGTTTGCCTCAGTAGCTATGCTTTTATAGTCTAGTTCTCTCAGTTCAAAATATAAAAGATACATTATAGAATTCATACTGAAGCCCCATCCATGACTTTGCACCATCAAAATATCCTCCTATACTGTTTTGTATTTTACCTTTAAACACTCTTGTAGCCCAGCGTGCCTGCATCTCAGCCAGAGGGTTAATAGCCCCGAAACCATGTATAAAGCCCACCACTGCCAGTGTAGGCCAGGTCAGTGCAGGAGGGAACACATGTTTGTAGAGTTGCAGCCTGTAACCACATTTAGCCTGTAGAGCTAAGGGCAGGAAAGGGAAGCTGTAGTTGTACCCTGTGGCAAACACAACCACATCCACCTATATGACATACACACAACCCTGTGGTTAGATGACTATGGGCATTTAAATTCCTTGTAATTATTTCAGTTTTAAAGCCAAATGAAAAGGGTAGTTCAAAAATTATTGCTGGCATATCCCATATTTGTCACATGAATAGAGTAGTTGTTGCAGTGATAAACACCTCGTCTATGGTGCTTCCATCAACAAAGACCACACTGCACCCACAGAACTCCCTCACATTTGGTTTCACCACAACACGGCCGGAGATGATCCGAGCTGGCAAGTCATCATTCACTACAGGAATCTGCGCAAAAAGACTGAATAGAAACGGGAACTAAGTTAGTGACAAAGTTAATTAGGCACAAACACCTAGTGCAAACATACAGTAGTCGTGGCTAGATTTGCCTAGTTTTGGGCAGGAGTCACTATTGTCAAAATAAATAAATGAAAAGTTTGTTCAAATCAGACTGAAAACATGGTGCAAATTACACCTTCTGTGTATCGGATTCATGCTCTTTTTACAAATATGGGTTCATTCCATCTCAAATCAACACGGGCCTTCTGCTCGACCATCTCCGATTTGCATAAAAAAAAAGTTTAAACATATATAATGATTGCTGTGAAATTTTAGCTTCATATATCAAATACTTTAAGAATTATTTTTTTGAGAAATGGTCCATCGACCCACTTTCAGGCCCTTTTTTTTGCACATTGAAATAAGCGGCAATGTTTGAACATGAATATCTCAAAAACTGTTATAATAGATAAAAGTTAAAACTTTCACTGGTCTTTCTTGCCACCAACATGAATCAGGATCTGTTATTTTCTCAGTTATTATGAAAGTATCATCTGGAAACTCCAGAATTTTGTTCTATTCAGATTATACAATCCACTGATATTTTTGTTTTTATGGTACAACTTGTCATATTTGCTCAATCCAGCATAAAATTTGAATGAAAATAGCATTTTCTTCATTTTTGTAACTAAGAACTTGATGTTAAAAAGTATTCTACATGTTTTATTTTGCATCATTGTGAAATATAACTATATATCATTCAGAAATTGTCTCTAGTTGTCTTTTGCAATTTGAAGTTTTTTATTAGTGTGTGCTCAAATATGGGACTTTGCAGGAGCGCTGGACTTTTTTTTTCATATTTTAATTAGCCAATACTCAGACATTTTTTAAATACATCTGTCACAAATTACAGATCCTGATTCACTGTTTTGGTATTTTGCTTTTCTCAGTTTCAGCAATTGTATTCTATAAAGTTTCAAATGAATCCTTCACATTTCATTTATGTCTATGCATAATTTTGTTTTTACATTTTACTCTACATTACGCCAACTTTTTTTTTTTAATACTACTCTTACACTGTTCGGTAAGGTTTTGATACAAGTATACAACCATTTGGTGACCAAGTCTTAAAACGGTGGTGAAAGCGTTTTTATTCATTGAACAGAGTTGAAGTGATTGACTTTGCATGTTTTGACAAGTGAAAAAGGTTTTGATTATATTAGTGTCTTTTGCACAGGTGAGTCTGTGTTATGAGAAATGCTTTAACTGTTTTGAGAACTGTATTAATTTGAGAATGATGTTCCTGATGTGAGAACTGCATCAAAGCAATCAAGAAAAATTGTAACAGCAGACTAAACTACACCTAGAGTAACACAAAAAACCCACTCCACACTGCACAGAACAAAAACATGTAGACCATCAATACCAAAAAACACTCACTGTGGAACCAGTGTGGACTGCTGTGCGAGCCACAGCCATCCACTGTACTCTTCTACATCTTTCTGTATTTTGTTGTCTTCTCCCTGCTACACCACCACACAACCATACACGTCTTCTTCTCCCATTAACAAATTCTTTCCCCTGTAAAATGTTTATCTTAGCAGGGATCATCATGTTCACAAATTGTTCTAATCTATTGCAGTCAAACTCTTTAAAACATGTTTTACAGTATTCCTACTCATGACTAACAACTGTGGAAGATTATGACACTTAGATGGACTATTCTGCAGGTTAAAACTTACACAATGAAACTATGCCAACATATGTCGGAGAGCAAAACTATTCAACTGATAGAAAAATGATCTATTCTCCTCTAACCAAAATTGTGGACAACTGTACTTAGTCATTTGCCTAAATGTCCAGCTGCAACAACTACAAACGCTTACAAAAATGAATGTGAAGCATTTCGTATTTTGTTATGACAACTCGATTTGTCATTCAAGAATTCAAAAACTGTAAACCTGCACTTTGAAGTATAATGATCATTCTGCTAACACACTAATAGGACAAATATTTCACTTGTATGGCTTTCATAGGAAAACTGAAGTCTACACACCATTAATTATTTTTCTGTATAAGTCATATCATGTTAGAACTCTTTAGTTCCCATTTGT
>VUQS01070845.1:6151-33087 GCA_015108495.1 Heterochromis multidens
GCCTGAACTCTCTTAGGCAGCTTTCTTGTAATTTATTTAAGTAGCCTTCAGGAATAGTTCTCCAGGCTTCTTGAAGACATTCTAAAGCTCTTCTTTGGATGTTGGCTGCCTTTACATGATCCCACAATGCTTCAATAATGTTGAGGTCCGGGCTCTGGGGAGGGCAATCCATGACTGATAGTGTTCCATACTGTGTGTTTTTCTATCCAGGTATGCTTTTACCGCATTGGCAGTGTGTTTGGGATCATCGTCATGCTGAAAAATGAAGCTGTTGCTAATCAGATGCTTTCCAGATGGTACTGCACGGTATTGCATGAACACTGGTTCATCCTACGAGTAAGGTTCCTTTTTAATCCTTGAATGATTCATAGGTCAGTGTTAAGTGGCTTAACAAACAAACAACAAAAACATTCCTCTGAAAATGGTCAGGTACAAGGACTGGACAGAAAATGAGTGAGAAAAAAAAACAGCCAATGTACAAAGAAAAACTTTGAAAGCCTGGAGAACTATTGTTCAAGACCATTTAACAAAATTACAAGAAAGTCTGGCTCCTTGGAAGCAAAATATGAAAAAATGAGGGGTGGCTCAAGACTTTTGCACAATAACATAAACCAGAAAGCTGTGCTTGTGTTACCAGGGATCTGTCTGGTCCTCTTCCTGGCTTGGCCACTTGTCCTGGTTGTAACTGCTTCCTTTTCCTCATCTTCATCTCTTCCAAAGTTCCCGTCCTCCTCTAATATGAGATATATAAGAGACTCACATTAATGCTAAAAATTGATTTTTGTGAACAATTTACAATTCATTTTCAATAAATGTAGCAGTGAACTTTATGCAGATGACACAGTTATATATAAATCTAATTCTGATGCAAGACAAACTCAAGCTTCTTCTGATTTCAATACTGTACAAGATTCACATAAGACTCAACAAAATTATGTTATTATGTAGAGTTTCTGCTAATATTATGGTCTATACTGTATATTCTGTAATGATAGCACTGATCTGTATACATTAAATATCTTGGTGCGTGGCTTGGTTGTGAGCTTATCTTAATAAAGTCAATTTTGGAATCACTCTCTTACACTGATGCAGAAATTGCAATACACAGTGTTCTTATGAAACTTGCCTTTCCAATTTTTATCCACTGTGATGTTGGCAATCAAAACACATTAAAATCAAACTTTGTCTTGGCTAAAAAACGCATATAACAAGCTGTAGATTTGTCTTTGACAGTGTCTCTTAGCTTTTATTTCAACTTATCATGTTAGGCACTGTGCTCAGCTCAATTTCTTTGCCCCTCACAAAATAATTGGTAATAATTAGCTTTTATGGTCAGAAGTCTAGCATATTGGAAACATTTACCTGTTGACATTGTATCCATTTCATCACCTGCTATCTTTAAGCACGCCTTATCTTCCTTATGCAGTCCGATGAAAAACTAACTACACCCCATGATTCAGTAGCTTGTAGAATCACCTTTAGCAGCAATAACTTGAAGTAATCATTTTCTGTTTGACTTTATCAGTCTCTCACATTGTTGTGGAGAAATCTTGGCCTGGTCTTCTTTACAGCATTGCTTCAGTTCATTGAGGTTTGCAGGCATTTGTTTATGCACAGCTCTCTTAAGGTTCCACCACAGCATTTCAGTCAGGTTGGTATCTGGACTTTGACTGGGCCACTGCAACACCTTGATTCTTTTTTGTTTTCTGCTTTTTCTTTTGGATCATTGCCCTATTGCATGACCCAGTCTGGGTCAAGCTTTAGCTGTTAGACAGATGGCCTCACATTTGACTCTAGAATACTTTGGTATACAGAGGAGTTCATGCTCAACTCAATGACTACAAGCTGCCCAGGTCCTGTGGCTGCAAAACCAACCCAAATCATCAGCCCTCCACCACCATGCTGACAGCTGGTATGAGGTGTTTGTGCTGATATGCTGAGTTTGGTTTTCACCAAATGTGACACTGTGCATTATTTCTAAACATCTCCACTTTGATCTCATCTGTCCAAAGGACATTATTCGAGAAGCCTTGTGGTTTGTTCAGATGTAACTTGGCAATGCTCTGGACCAGCTGCTAATTAATGGAAATTTTTTATGGAAGCAGTAAGCTTACTGTACTTAGTACTCTGGTTTTTCACATGACTGCATATCTGATGATTAAACCCAACTGTGTGTAGTGATCCATGGCATTAGAGACCCCTTTGGCCACCATCTGTTATAATTTCCTCAATGTTTTGTTTGCTGTCTTTCTTCTTGTCTGTCCTTCCTCTTTATGTTGCTGTAGATATCGAGTGACCTCGTCTGAGTGAGTTCATATTTTGTAGCTACCATTTTATTAATGTAATTGTTCTCATATGAGTGGCCTTGAACTTGGTTACTTAGTTTAACTTACTAAGTTAAACAGCAAATTTTATTGGTGTATTTTTAACGTCATTTTTTTTCCTTGTTAGTTTTTGCCTGGCACCGATAGAACATGTAACATAACAAAACAGCATCTTTAGTTCTGTGAAGACATGTTTTATGCTGAAATGCAATTTGAGAGTTGCAGAAAATTAGATTTTATGACCACAGGCTTGTAACATATTTTAGGAACTACAATTCTTCAGTTATTCAAGTCACTGATCTATCCTGTAGTTGCAAACTAAACCTGTTAAGTTTAGTATGTTCCATAAAGACAGAATAACACAAACCTGTATCATCATCGTGTTTGCGTTTAGCAGTTCTTGAGTTTTTCTTAGCTCCCTCTTTGGCCCCCTTCTCGTTATCATCCCCTGCTTTATTTACATTTGCCAAAGTCTAAAAAGAGAAAATCAAAATGTTTAGCGTCAATGTTTCTATTATAGAACAAAGATTTCCCAGTGAAAGAAAACAAAACTTGCAACAATTTAAATGCTGGCATTACCTCTCGGTTTGAGGACTGCACTAACTGGCTATCCAGGCTGAGTGGGCAGACCTCCTTTCCTTCCTCCTCTTCTTCAACAATCTCATCCAAAGTGACAAACTCCTGCAGCTCATCCTCTGTGATCTCCCTATTCCACTCTTGTCCCTCTAACTCACCTTCCTCTCCACCCTCATCTGCCCCCACCTCATCCAGAGTCACCAACTCAGATGTGTCATCCAAAAAAGTTTTCTCAATATATCTCCTTGGTCTTTCCAACCCTGCATTTTCTAATGTTGCAGGTCGATTATCCCTAACTTCATCATCATCTTTCACAGGGTGTACTATTTCATAGGTAGCCTCCTTCTCACTTAGGTCTTTTATCAAGGCATCACGCTTCTTTATTGGCGTCTTCTTGTTTGGTGGCGCTTTCTCTTCATTTTTTGCAGTTTTCTCTTGATTCTGTTCCTGTGAATCTCCAATCGGTGTGGGCCTCCTGCTTGTTGAAGTCTTGTCTTTTCTTGAGATTTCTTTAGCTGTTCTTTCCCTTCTCCCACCGGTAGACCTCGCTGCGATGGCTGGATTGCTGTTGTCAGTCTCTACCCCATGTGGTTTTTTAGATGCTTCTGAGCATGTCAATTTGTCCTCTTTGTTTCCTCTGGCAGCCTTCTTTCTATCAGACCTTTCTGCGGTGGAGGCACCTTGAATTGATTCATCTTCATCAAAATCTGCTTTCCCACGGATGATCTCTTCAGTATCCTTGAGAATATTTTGGTTTTTTTTTATAGTGCTTTTCTTCATTCTTGTCTCATATTTTTTAACTATTTTGTCCTCTTTCACTGGCAATTTCCCCTTCTCTTCACTTTCAGATGTTCTGGTCCTTGGCCCACTCATCCTTGTTGGTCTATCATCTCTTTTAGCGTCATCATATTTCTCGGATCTTTTCTCCTTGTTGTCCGCCTCCAATTCTGTCTCTATGGGTACTGGCTCATCTTCTACAGAATCAATTACCTGGTAAGTTTCTTCATCTTCTTCTATGGCTTCTGTTTCTGCTTTAGATACCTGGTTGCTGAGGGTTTCAAGTTTTTGGTTATCTTCTATTTCAGTCAGCTCATCAACTGAATCCAGTATCTCAAAGGCTTCAGTAGCATCTGTTGACGTGTCTTGGATGTCTTGATCTTTAAGGGGCTGGTTTTCATTTTGGATTGTGGATTTATCCTCCGCACTGCCCAAAATCTGGTAACCTCCCTCATGCAATTTCTGGCCTTGCTCATGTCCCAGTGACTTGGCTTTAGCACTGTCGTCTTGATTTCCATCTTCATCCAGCTGTTCGTCTGTTTGATCATCAAATGAATCGATGATTTGGTAAGTTTCACCATCATCCCCCTCCTCTTCCTCCTCTATGCGTTTTCCAGCATCATCCCCTTTCCCACCCCTTTCATCCTTAAAATCAATCTTTAGACTCTGTGTTTTGCTTGTGTGTTTTCCCTGTGCAGGTGGATGCATTTCTGGTGATGTTTCGATTTTTGTGTCTGCAGTAATGCCCTCTGCTGACACTTTGTGGTCAGACTTTGCCGCTGCACTCTCTGTGGGTTTTTCTTCTTCCCTACGTGAATGCTGAGTCTTTACAGACGCCTCAACATCTGCTGTTGATGCCATCTTTGTCCTGCGGCCTGAGGATACAGTATGTTGTGGTCTGGCTGGAGATTCTGCCTTGTGTGGCTGTGCTTTTTGATAAGGGGTTGCATGAGTTTTAACAGACAGCGCAGAATATGATAAAGGGGTCTTACTGGCCCTGGCAGATGCCAAAGGTTTGGTGCTAAATTTGATTGGCTCAGATGAGCCCTTTTGTTTTTTTGGTGACACAGAGGTCAAGCTCGAAGACAGCATGCTTTTAACTGAAACATTAGTGGGCTTGGATGTGGAAAATAAAGCAGTTGGGCTCTTGGACTCTTTCAAGGATCTGGTTGAGGAATGTTTGGCAGAAGAGGACACATCTGAGCTTTTCCTTTTCCTTCTTGTGCTTTGCTGAGACCTTTGGTGGCCAAAGGCTGTCTCCCCCATTTCATCAACAATTTCATCAACAGTGACAAAACTCTCAAAGTTAAAATTCTGCTCATCAAAAAGGTGGGTGTCTGAAGAAATATAATCATCAGTTGAATCCAGTATCTCAAAGGCTTCTTGTTCAGTACCATCTGTTACAGTGTCTTTGTTGCTTCCGCCTTCAAGAGGCTGGTCTTTATCACTTGGGATTTGGCCAGCATCTTTGGAAGATTCTTCTGAAAGCTTTTCTTCATCTTTCCCCTTGCTTCCATCTCTACTGCTCTTTGGGGGTTGGTTCCTACTTTTATCTAACACTTTATTTTCATCAGCTGCATGTTCAATTGCAGATTTATCTACTACTAGGATCACATCTTCCTCAGACAGCTGCTTAACTGTGGAACTTTCATCTTTGACGAGAAGATTGTCCTCTTGAATTGTAGTTATTTGCTCTTGGAGAGAAGCATCCAATCCAGTTTTACTGCACTCTTCTGAGAAGGCTTTGCCATCATCCTTAACACTGTCCAAGACCTGAAAGCCTCCTCCATGCAATCCATGGCCTTGCTCAGGTTCAGGTGACTGGCTTGACTCTGACTCTGACTCAACAGTTTGTACAGCAATGGCCTTTGTTGACATTTTGTGGTCAGACTTTACAGCTGCACACTCTGTGGGATTTGCTTCTTCTCTATGAAGCTGATGAGTCTCTACTGTTGCCTCAGCTGCTGCTGTCGATGCCATCTTTGACAAACGGGTCCTATAACCTGAAGATGAAGAATAAGATGCTCTGGCTGGAGCCTTTGCCTTGCTTGACTCCCCTTTCTGAACAGGGGAAGCAGGAGTCTCATTTGACTGTAAAGACGAGGAAGCAGAGGTCTTTCTGACAGTACAAGTCAAACTGCTTTTCACAGTGGATTTAATGGGCTTGGATGAGGAAAGTGACAAGGAACTCTTGGAGTCTTTTGAGGGTCTTAATGAGGTCTGTTTGGCAGAAGATAACACATCTGAGCTTTGGTCATCCCCTATGTCATCAACAATTTCATCAACAGTGACAAAATTCTCCAAGTTAAAATTTTTCTCATCAAAAAGGTGGCTGGCTGAAGCAACCTGGTCATCAGTGTGATCATCAGCTGAATCCAATATGTTTAAGGCTTCTTTTTCAGTACAATCTGGTGAAGTTTCTCTATTGCTTTGGTCTTTAATATTTGTCATTTGGCCAGAATCTTTGCAGGTTTCTTCTGAAAGCATCTGTTCTTCTTCTTTCCCCCTCCTTCCATCTCCCCTGCTCCTTGAAGTTTGACTCTTACTTGTGTCTAACACTTCATTTTTATCAGCTGCATCTTCAACAATAGATTTATCAGCATTATCTACTACTTGAATTACATCCTCCTCAGACAGTTGCTTCAATGTGGAACCTTCACCTTCTACTGTTTGAGCAGCCTCTTGTACTGTAGCCGTTTGGTCCTCGGTAACCGTGGCCTCAGGGCCTTCATCCTCAATACTGTCCAAGACCTTATAGCCTCCCTCGTGGAACTTATGGCCTTGCTTAGGACCAGGTGACTGGCTTGACTCTGACTCAACAGTTTTTGAAACAATGCCCTCTGCTGACACTTTGTGGTCAGACTTTACCACTAAACACACTGTTGGTTTTGCTTGTTCTTTATTTGGCTGACAAGTCTCTACTCCACTTACAGCTGCTGTTGATGCCATCTTTGATGAACGGGCCCTACAACCTGAAGATGAAATATGCAATGCTCTGGCTTTTGGTTTATTTGACAGTTCTTTCTCCACAGAGGAGGCAGGAGCTTCTATAGCCATAGACAAACTGCTTTTCACAGTGGCTTTCATGGGCTTGGATGAGGAAGGTGAGAAAGAAGAGGACATAGCTGAACTCTTTGAGTCTTTTGAGGATCTTGTTGAGGTTTGATTGACAGAAGACGAAACATCTGAGCTTTGCCTCTCTCTTTTCCTTCCAGAGTTCTGCTTAGATGAAGAGGTGCTTTGGTTGTCAAAGGTTGTGTCCTCCACGTAATCAACAATTTCATCAACAGTGACAAAGTCCTCAAAGTTAAAATTTTGCTCATCAAAACGATGGGCGTTTGACGAGGCATGGTCATCAGTGTGATCATCAGTTGAATCAAATATCTTAAAAGCTTCTTGATCAGTACCATCTGATGAATTGTCTTTCATGTCTCTGTCGTCAAGAGACTGGTTTTGCTCATTTGAAATTTGGCCAGCGTCTTTGGAGCCTTTGCAGGATTCTTCTTTTATTTTTCTTCCTTCCCTTTGGCCTCTTAGAGTTTGGTTCCTACTTGTATCTGAGACTTCATTTTTATCAGCTGTATCTTGAACTGTAGATTTATCAGAATCTTCTATTACCTGAATCTTGTTTTTCTCGACCATCTTCTTTTCTGTGGAGTCTTCATCTTCAACCAGGTGACTGTCCTCTTGAACTGTAGCTACTTGGTCTTTAGTAACCCTACCTAGTACGTGGAGAGAAGCATCCACTCCAATTTCACTGTACTCTTCTGAGCAGGCTTTGGCTTCGTCTGTAACATTGTCCATGACCCGACAGTCCTCCTCATGCAGTCTCTGACCTTTCTCAGGTCCAGGTGACTGTCTTGACTCTGACTCAACAGTTTCTGCAACAATGCTCTTTGTCAGCACTTTGTGCTCAGACTTTACAACTGCACCCTCTGCAGATTTTATTTCTTTGTGCAGCTGATGTGTGTCAACCGATATCTCAGCTGCTGCTGTTGATGCCATTTTTAATGACCGGGTCCTGCAACCTGAGGATGAAGTATGTGATGCTCTGGCTGGAGACTTTAAAGTGTTTGGCTCTGTTTTCTGACCAGGGGAGGTATGAGTTTCAACAGACTGAGAAGGGGATGAGGCAGAGGTCTTACTGATACTAGAAGACAAATTGCCTTTCACAGTGACGTCAGCTGGCTTGGATGAGGAAGATGAGGAGGAAAAGTGAAAGGCTGGGCTCTTGGAGTCTTTGCAGGATGTTTTTGAGGCCTGTTTAGCAGAAGATGAAACATCTGAGCTTTGCATTTCTCTTTTCCTTCCAGAGTTCTGCTCAGATGAAGAGGTGCTTTGGTGGCTGAACGCTACGTCTCCTGTGTCGTCACCAATTTCATCAACAGTGACAAAGTCCTCTAAATTGAAATTTAGCTCATCAAAAAGACGGGTATCTGAAGAAACATGGTCATCTGTGTTATCATCAAATGAATCCACCATCTCAAAGGCTTCTTGTTCAGTACTATCTGCATCTGTTGACACATCTTTGTGGACTTGGTCTTCAAGAGCTCGTTTTTTATCATTTGAGATTTGGCCAGTATCTTTGGATGCTTTAAAGTATCTCTGCATTTCTTCTTGTTTTTGTATTCTGCTCCTTGCAGTTTGATTCTTGCTTATAGCTAACACATTATCCTTATCAGCGGCATCTTCTTGACTGTCCTCTTTAACTATAGCCGCTCGGTGTTCAGTAACACTATAAAAAACCTGGTAAGAGTCGCCTGGCTCTTGCGCATGATCAGATAACTCGGTTTCAGCGCCATCTTGGTTCTCATCTTCGTCCATCTGTTCATCCATTTGGTCATCGATTGAATCAAGGATTTGGTAATCTTCAAAGTCCTCCTCCTCAGGATACTTGCCAGAATCACCCTTTTCCCATTCTTCGCCTGTGCTTTCCTTCAACTCTTCCTCAACAATTTCCAAACTCTGTATTTGGCTTGTCAACTTTAACCCCTGTCCCTGTACAGTTGAATGCATCTCTAATGATGTTTCTATTTTTGTCTCTGTAGTAATGCCCTCTGCTGACACACTGTGGTCAGACTTCCCCACTGCTCTCTCTCTGGGTTTTGCTTCTTCTCTCTGAAGCTGATGTGTCTCTACTATCACGTCTGCTGCTGCTGTTGATGCCATCTTTGATGAACAGGGCCTACAGTCTGAGGATGGAGTATGTGAGGCTATCTCTGGAGACTCTGGATTGTCTGGCTGTGCCTTCTGACTAAGGAAGGCAGGAGTTTCAATAGACTGTAGAGAAGAGGAGACAGAGGTCTGACTGAGTCTAGAAGATGAGCTGCTCATGGAGTCTTTCAAGCACCTTGTTGAGATCTGTTTGGCAGCGGCTGACACAACCAGGCTTTGTTTTTGTCTTCCCACTCCACAGGTCTGCTTAACCAATTGAAGAGATGGTTTATTATTCATTATGTAACTGACAGAAGTGCAATTTCAGTTTGTTTTTTTTTAACAAGAACTATTAAAATGGACTACAGAGGACTGTCACTGGCAAACTCTAAGAGATATTATCATCAAAGGTAGGGACTCTGTCTCTATACCATATGTTTATGCAAGTATGTTGACCGAATTTATAGCCACAAGTAAGGAACTTACCTTTTCTTGCATTGTCTTATCATCCAGCTCACTTCTAGCGGTTGTGTTGCTGCTGCTGGGGCTCTAAAAAGACAAATATTGCTTAGAGATTTACTGGAACAAATTGGTAATGTGTTACTGTCACAAACATATGGCAGGTCATATTTTGTACATTTCAGCACTGTGCAAATACACTTCTGGCCAAATTTAAATACTGAGATTTTAAGCCACGCATCACCTTTTTGTCCACACTCTGTGTCTCGGTTCCTTGAATCAGTCCGGGCTTGTGAGCTTTAACGCAAGGAAGTTCTTTGATGCTTTCCTCAGACTTGACCAGACTTGTGACTGGAGGAGCCAAGCTAGAAGCAGCTGGAACAGTTCTTGCATCAGCAGAGGTGACTGAAGTTGCTGGTGACCCTTCTTCCCTCCCTTCTGCTTTCTCTACATCCTGACTTGCCTGAGGAGCAATGGCGGACATTGTGCTGATCTCAGTTCCTGGTTTATCACAGGTTTCTTTCATTCCTAGGCCACTTTTTGCACTTTGTCTTGCTGTGAGGGTCTTAGAAATGGTGGAACCAGCTAATACTGCTGGTTGAGCAGAACCAGAGGTACTGGTTTGCTGAAGAGATTGTGCCCCTTTATCAGAAGCTGTAGACTGCGCTCCAGTTATCACAGGTGAGGGCTTTGTGCTTAAATCTGTGGCGTCCAGTTCAAGATTTACTATAATCTCACTGGAGTCTTGCAGACGTTGTTTTAGGCTCTTCAAACTGAAAATAAATGCAGAAACACTTTGTTAGTTGCCCACGAAAACAAGTTTGTTCTCACAAAAACAGTTGCATATAGCACGTTACAAAACAGGGAAAAAACTAAAATTATTTCTAGCTTCTCGTTCAGTATTCGAGATAATGTGGCAATTATGAACGACTTAAACTGCCTCTTTATCTTTCTCTGCATCTTTTAGAGCTAATTATTCTTAAAAATAAAAATGACAGAAAAAGTGAAACCATATTTCCACCGAGTTTTTGCTTATCCCGTGAGATTTTTTTTTTTGGCCCAATGAAGAATCCAAAAACCAAAGATGTTTTGTTTCAAAATTATTTTAAACCCTCCTGTGGTAAAAGCTGCACCCATAGTCACCAATTACTGATTTCTGTGACATTAGAAAGACAAATACTCACGTTTCAATACGTTGGACTTTACTCCTGTGTAGGGGGAAAAAAGAAGAGAGTCAGTGGGTCTATTTCCAAAATAAATAAATAGGTAATTTAGTATCTAATAATTTATTCATCTCTTCCCCCAATTTAAAGATAATCATACCAAATTACATGCGTAGATAAATGGTCCATTGAGGCAATGTTCTCCAACACCTGTGTTACACCACTGGATTCTGCCATTTCTATGTAAATCTGAGAATAGATACACTCATGAACATAAGGAGCAAAAACACAGAAGACAAAACAAGTGACAAAACAAATGCACCAAGCTATAAGTCCTTTCAAAGTAAATGTAATTCATTTTAAGACCTGCAGATACCCTAACAAATCTATTCTTTGCACACTTATATGTGGAAAAAAATGCAGGTGTTTGCACTGTCGTACCCTGTTGGCAAGTGGCAAGAATCTGACAAAAGAAGCTTTGGATGCCACCACTTCCATGACCATCATGATGAGGTCCACAGATGTCTCAGAGATCTCCACACACAGCAGCTGCTCCTCCAGAGACTCTAGCTCTGGAACATGCTGAAAAACATTGAAAAGTTGGTGTTAAGGAGCAGGGAATTGACAGGTTTGTTCTGCGTGACTACAAATTTAAATAAGTGATGGTTGACTTACAGCATTGCTCCATTTCATCAGATTTCTGTATATGATCTCCTGGAAAAAGATTACATAACAATGACCGTCACAGATATTGTCATACACTGCATTTATTGGTATTCTGTAAATTCAATTACATAACAGGAAATTGGGTGTAAATAAGCTGAACTATGGAGTGTGCCATCCTGTGTCTATTTACAACGCACTAAAAATGTCTTTGGGGCACACCAGCACTGTTGCAGACATGTTTCATCTTATGACTCAGTCACACTGGAGTAAAAATATGACCGCAACCTCCTTGCAACCAGGAAAAAACTATTATAAATCAATAAAATCAGTGGTTGCCCAGTGATTGCATTGTTTTTTTTTCCACATTCTGGGACTAAATGGTGCGTGCAACACCCTCAACCTCTGGGCGACAACTTTCAAATGCAAGGTGATTGCACAGGTCACCTGGTCGGAAGCAACCTGTCTCCAAATAATCACGGTTTAACTCAGACTGACTGCGAATAATCACAGTGTAATTTATAAATGCAGACAGTCTGACAACATGTTGCATTCAGTCTGCTTCAGTCTGTGAAGATGAGTGCAACTTGTCATTGCAACAGGGGACTCGACTCAACTGGTTGTATTCTTGTTATATTCCTATATAACAGCAAAGTTGCCGAGCATCTATGTTATTTTGCAGTTAAATCGCTGTCCTGCAACAACTATATCAATTTCAAATCTGAGAGATTCTGGCTGGACTCCAAATGTAAGTAATTAATGTGAATTTCTGTTTAATGTGAATTTCTATGTATGTATTTTAGATTTTCACCTTTTTATCACAGTTAATCGGCACATTATCACAAACACATTGCATGTAATTGCCAGCTTGAACCCATTCAATCTCAAACTGATTGACTGACTCTGTTTTATCACCATCTTGATGCACCAAAGTCTCTCTGAAGACGGCATCTGACTGCAAGTGGTTGCAGACCCGGACCCGGTCTTCGAAGCAACCATTTCAAAGGCAGCAAGATTGCAAGTTCATTGCACACAGTCGCAATAATTTTGGTTGTGCAACAGTGTCCAACCACCTTTTTCCCTAGTGTGACTGTAGGTTTATGGTTTAGTTATGGTTTGATCTTTGTATTAAAAAAAAATTAAAAATTCATACTTCAGCAAGATAATGGGCCCAATGACACCTCAAAGTTTTGGAAGGCCTTTCCACCACAGTCACAGTTTTCCTATTATTTCCCACATTTCCATACCTCACTGGATCCAGGATGCATGTCCTGTAACACAAAGTGGATGTCGAGTGTCCGGCCTCCGACAGAAACCGGATTTTTGATGTGATCTTGGACAAAATTGGTACAGGCATTCCAGCTGCTGAAGTACACAAAGGCCTGTAGGTAAGGATAAGACAAAGACAGGAAAGTTTAATTCAATAAAGCTTTGTCTAATTAATAAAATCATAAATCTGAAAATGTCAATGCTTGTGTCAGTATTCAACATCTACTCCTCACCCTCCTCTGAAGTGATAAAACGATGATGTTGTGGTACAGAGTATGAAGATTATGAACGGGGAAATAACGCCACACCAGCTTGGCAATGTCCTCGTGCTTGTAGTTTCCTTCTGGCAAGCCGGTCAACATGATGTGGGGGAAGACAGAGCCTTGAGGGCGGGTTTTCTACAGGACAAAGTTAATTCAAAGAGAAAAACAAACAGCAGAAAGTTAACACCTGCACATTGCACTTCCTTTGATAAGGTTAACTATTATATTTTTACATTTTACACAGTGCAGATAAGTGCAGGTTTTCAAAACATCTTCAAGGTGCACTTATGTAATGAACATTGGATAAAAGTGAAAAATCTCAGCTCAAATTCAAAGGTATTTATATCAAAAGGAGGAGCAAGAATTAAGATTTATAAATCAGCCTACTCTTTTTTTAAGGGCCCAAAGGTAATTAGACAGTTGAAACAACAGCTGTTTAATGTGTGAGCTATTACTACATTATTTCTTCATCAAGTAGGAAAAGTTGGTTCCATTCATTTGCATTTGGATTCAGCCAATTTCTCCAAACTTCCAGGGCTGGTTATGGTAACAATTCTCAAATCGCTTTGTTAGTCAATGTTATCTAGCTAAGTTACAGCTATTTGGCAAACCCTATCTTATCCTGAGCAGTTTCATATCTGGGTTGCCAGATTACATGTTATTTGACTGCTGCTGGGGGACGAGTTGGGGTATAAAAAAATGCACTTACCTGAATTTTTGTCAGTTTGACTGTCAGAAAATCTACGAGTCAAAAATAAACAGTCAGTTTCAACATTTTGAATCTGGAGTTTAATTCTAGTTTTAAGCTGTTCGTCTTACCTGGGATGATGAACCAAGGAGACACGGTAGCGAACAAAAAGGGAGACGTTTTCATTGTGACCCAAAATGGTGAAGTGCTGCCCTGTGGAACACCAAAATTTGTTGTTGGGATGGTCGCCCCTTCAGCAACATCTTTGCTGTCTGGCAAAGCTTTCGCTGCCAGTCTGGGTGCTGCACAAACAACAAACAAGAGCAGCTTTCTTTCAATTTATCAAAAGAATAATAAAAAAAAGTGGCACAAGCTTTTTTTTTTTCTTCATCTTTTATATTGTCCATAATATTATTACAATTATTTTATGGTCTTTAACGTATAATAAAAGTGACTAGCTGCCCAGGTGGTTTGTTTTTGTTGCCAAATTATTCAAGAGCTCTTTTTAATAACGCTCGTCACAGACAACAGAATTTACCTGGGTGTAACTCAGTTATGTGTGTGTGTGTGTGGCGCACACAACCTAAAAACAGCAAGTAAGAATATAAACAATGGCAGAGAAATATGCATAAGCAGTTAACTGTCCTGGTTCATGTATTTTTTCTTAATGTATACTTTTTTTAATCAGTTTATTTTTATTTTTTACTTAATTTTTTACTTTTATTTTCAACTGTCCTTCACAGTAGATGTTTGTAAAATTGGATGAGGAAAAATTTAAAACTCCACCCCAAATTTATACTCTTTATACCCCTATTTAGGTACCAAACATACCTAGGTTTGACATTAGTCACTCCCCAATTGCCCTTATATCACATGACCATATGCCCAGCCCATCCTTGCTGGTGCTGCATTCATGGATAAATATACTAGATGTAGACGATTGGGTATTTAAAGTGTTTTCTATTTTTTTTTCTGTGCAATCACACAACTGAGAAAAATATGCATCCTCAAAGAGAAATTTACCTGAGCTGTCTTCTTATTGTCTGCACCTTACACTTCATTCTCTTTAATAGCGTTTTATACTCTGTTGAGCAATGTTGACTTTATTGTGTTATGCTATAAAATAAACCGACTGTCCCCATATGAGGACATAGTAGCAACAATGTAATAAATTAACAACTCCCCGTTCAAAGATGAAGTTTAGTTTATGTACTTATCAGGTCCATCTAATCCCAAATACTGAGGAGAAATCAAAAACGTATCCTAAACAAGCGCTCAGGTCTCAGGAGGTTAAGAAATCCGCAATGCATTCAGACCTACCTAGTTAACCTTAAACATTTTTAGGTACCTACTATGTAAAAACCATGCTGATTTTCCACAAAGAAAAATCTATCGACATCTGTACTATTTGATCCACTAACACAGACTTACGTCGTGATGTACATTCATTTCGTGGTATTTTAATCCTGTAGACTTTATGGCCAAAGCCCTGTTTCAGGAGGCTGTACCAAACTCCAAGTCGATCAGCATCATAAATGGACTCAAATTCAATAAACACCTAGAACACACACACATACAAATATGAAAGATATGCCAAACATAAAGTCTTTTTTTATATAGCTATAAAAACAGGTCTGTGTTTTAACCTTGCTGAGAAGAGGCAGGTAGTTTTTTACAGAACCAATCTTTTCCAAAGCTTCCCTGAGATCTATGGCCTCACTTGGTGAGATGTTCTTTATGTAGATTATTGTTGATCTGTCATCAGTCATCTGCTGCTTTAAGAAGAGCCAGTGAGCATTCAAACAAACCCAAACACTTCTTTTGTTTATTTGACATGCATATATAATTTGGGAAACGTGACAAAAAAAAAAAAAAAGCACTACTTACATAATGTACCAGTTGCATCAGAGAGCTATAAAACCCAAGCTGAAACATGAACATAAGAGAACATAATGTTAAAGTCACTATGCTCTATGACGAGACACTTCATACTCTCTTATTTAAGGTGGTATTTTTGCATCAGTGCCTACCGGATTCATTGGAAAGGGGGAGATTATAGCCTCCAAACAAAGTGTAGACCCATTGAGAATAATGCTCTTCTTTTTCGATGCTTTAATGATCTTTTGCACCTTCATTAAACTCGGCATGATAGCAAAAGCCTGAAAGGAAAATTCATATTTGTTATTATTCTAATCATTCACATAGTAACAGGCACCCATAGTACACAAACACAGACAAGAAAATTCAGGCTGACCTCAGATAAAGAAACCAATGAGAGACTAGACATATACATGTGAATGAATAATGCAGATTTGTAACTTAAGCCCTACCATACGCATTTGAGGAATAACGTAGATGTCGTCATCAATATATTGAAATCCAAATGGGGTGAGTAGATTGGCAACATCTGCCTCTGTGTAGCAGCTATTGTGATATTCTGGTAGGTTCGTGATTGACAACACCTTCATTTTAAATGGGGAAAAAAGGAGTAATTAAAAGTTTAGATTAGAAGTGAACTTACCCAAACTATTAGGCAAATGGCATTATGGGAGACAAAAGCATACTCAGTATCTCATAAAAAAAAAAAAAAAGTGTGACGTCAAAAGCATCATTATATTACTTTGTTTTTTTAAAACACTTCACAAATTTGTTTTTAAAAAGGTGCTATTATTACAAACAAGAGAAAGGCAAAATTTCTACCTCATCTTTTAAAAGGGGAAAACTACTTTTGCTAAACATTTATTAAGGACAACAAAAGGGACATTTTTATAGTCCTTTGAGCAACACCTAAAAATGAGAGATAACTGAAACAGTAATAAGTCAGTCATATCTTTAAAAAAAAAAAATACAAATGGTTTGGGAAAACTTACCTTTGATGCTAGCGTTGTACTCTTTTTCAAACAACCTGTAATGCAGAGCGAACAGAAAAAGAGTAAAACATATAGGAATTATGATCAAAACAGGTAATTCATGACCCACATACAGACTTCTTGTATTGCTTACTCAGACTTTTATGCATGAGCTTTTCTATCCTCTCCCCAACAGTCAGGTTGCTAAAAGCAACTGAGGAAGACATGGTTGCAGCTGGTTGCTGCTTGTCTGCTGCTGCAGCTGTTGGCTCAGTTTTGGCAGATGCAGGTACATCAGTCAACACAGCCGAAACATTGCTGACAGTTGTTGATGGTGGATCCTTTTGGGTCGTCACAGCAATCACAGGATCTTAAAAGGAGTAATTTAATTTAGGTGGATAGGAGTATTTTGAAAGATCCCCACCGAATGTGAATAACATCTGAAGACAGTTCTGTTGTTAACAGTCAGAAGCTGATATTCTGGATAACCACAGTTGTGAAAAAAAATGCTAAGTGTGTTGAGAAATTGTGACTGTATAAGAATGGCTTGTGGTTATATTTAGACTGTTATATTGAAAAAAAAAAAAGCATTTTAGAAGCAAGCGTCTGCCCTTGAATTGGACAAGAAATTTATCTGATAATGTTCGAGAAGCATGAACAAGTTACTTCCATGGGAACTGATAAACCAAAGTGAAGGCAGCAAACAGGGTAGGAAAGCGAATTTCTTTTTTCGCATTCAGAGAGCAACGTGAACCAGAGTCAAATTCCTTGTTTGTCTGCACAAACTTGGCCAAATTGCATAATTTACATTTTTCCTCTGAAGTCATTTCTTGGATTGAATCATATCGCCTGAACTGTATACAGTTTGTTAGAATATATAATCAACAATCAAGTGCTCTGTGTCGACCTACAGGTGTTCCTCAAGGGTCAATCCTAGGTCCTCTTCTTTTTCCTGTGTATATTAATGATTTTCCATCTGCTTGTTCTGGAGCTAATATTCAAATATATGCTGATGATACTGTTGTATATGTGTATGGTAATAGTGAAATTGAAACTGCCGCCAAACTTACAAATGTTACCACATGGCTGAATCAATCTTGTCTTCAGTTAAATCTAAAACAGTGTGTATGTTTTTCACCAAATCAGGCCATTCTGTTGTAGAACCTAATGTTTACATATCTGGAGAAAAACTGCAGGTTGTAGAGTGTTATAAATATTTGGGAATTTTAATTGACTATAAACTCTCCTTTAAGTCCCAAATAAAGAAGGTATGTCATGTAGTTAAATTAAATCTTGTCAATTTCAAATATGTCTGTTCGTGCGGCTAAAATGTACATGTATTCCATGATTTTTTCCCATATTAATTATTATATTACTACATGGTCACAGTCTGGCTTCAATGCCTTAAACAATTACAGTCTTTATATAACAAACATTGAAAATCTTTGATAAAAGGCAATATTGTTATCACCACTGTTTTATTTTACAGAGGTACAATCTACTTAGCTTTGAAAATCTTGTTAAAAACATGAATATTTGTCTTATTTATAAAATTTTACACAATATGGCTCCTCAACTATTTAGTCAGTTTATTACCACTAGGGTAAACAGAAACCACATTACAAGACGTTTGACTAGACAGGACGGTATTATTCCTTTGAGGAAGAGTTCTTTTGGTCAGTCTGCATTTTCTGTAAAGGGTGTGCAACAGTGGAACTCTGTACCCATCAGTATCAGAGAGCAGAATACATATAATATTAGATATACATATAATATATAATAATACATATTGTTTTGTTTTTAGGTTGCTTTTAAGATCTAGCCAGGGACTGCAGATGAAAATTACCCCTATGGCAAACTCTGGTGCATTTACAGCAATGTTTATTAATGTACACTATCCCTGTTAAAAAAAATAAACAAACAAACAAACAAAGATGATTCTGATTCTTTACACGATATTTGTTGATAAGAGAAACACAGAATATTAACCAGTGTTTCACAAGCTTAACAGTATCCAACATACCTTTTTGCTGTGTGATTGTGTTCCCACAGTGAACTGTCTGCTTTGCCTCCAGAGTAGCTTCAGCTGAGCTTCCTGCTGTTTGCTGTTGTATTTGTCCTTTTGCAGTTGTGGACTCTGGCTCTGGCATCATACTCTGCTGGATCTGTGATGATGCTGGCTTTTTTATAGTTGTCTGCTGTGTGTTAAGTGGATCAGTAGAAGGTTTTGTTAGAGATATACCTAGTGTGGTCTCAGCTGTACTCTTTGATGGGTGACTCTCACTGGATTTGGTTGGTAAGGCCTTTCCACATGGCAACTTTTCACCACTGCTGTCAGAATAACTTTCAACTTCCATGGGCTCTGCCACTTTTGTATTCCCACACTCCAATGCTTCAACATGTTTAGCTTCTTTTGCCTCTACATCAACTTTGGCAGATTCTGTCTGGTGCTTCATTTCAGAAGCCTTTGCATTTCTTGTTTCAAGAACCTTGGTTGTGTTTTCAGGCACTGTTGCAGATTCTTGAACCTCTGTATCTTCCAAGGTTTCTGTTTTCTTAATGATGGTCTGTGGTTTCTGGGGGGAATCAGTTGTTGGAGATATATCTGGTGTGGTCTTAGTTGTACTGGTTGGTGTCTGACTCTCACTGGATTTGGTTAGTAAAGCCTTTTTCTCAGTAGAATTTTTGACTTCCATGGTCTCTGCCACTTTTGTATTCCCAGACACCAGTGGTTCAGTGTGTTTTTCCTCTGCGTCATGTTTGGCAGATCCAGATTCTTGAACCTCTGTATCCTCCAAGGCTTCTGTTTTTTTTATGGTAGTCTGTGGTCCCTGAGGTGGATCAATCATAAGTTTTGTTGGAGATACATCTAGTGTAGTCTCAGTTGTACTGGTTGGTGTCTGACCCTCATTGGATTTGGTTAGTAAGGTGGTTCTTTCAGTAGAAGGTTCAACGTCAATGGACTCTGTTGCTTTTGTATTCCCAGACTCTAGTGGTTTAATCTGTTTGGCCTCTCTTGTCTCAATATCAACTTTGGCTAATTCTGCCTGCTGCTTTATTTCCGAAGTGGATACATTTTTTGTTTCAGGAACCTTGGTAGTGTTTTCAGGCACTATTCCAGATTCTTGAACCTCTTTAACCTCCAAGGCGTCTGTTTTTCTGATGGCGGTCTGTGGTCTCTTGGGTGGATCAATCACAAGTTTTGTTGGAGATACATCTAGCGTAGTCTCAGGTGTACTGGTTGGTGTCTGACCCTCATTGGATTTGGTTAGTAAGGCGGTTCTGTCAGTAGAACATTTAACCTCTGTGATCCCTGTCACTTTTGTATTTCCAGACTGTTTGGACTCTTTTGTCTCAACTTTGGCTAATTCTGCCTGCTCTTTAATTTCAGAAACTGACAGATTTTTTGTTTCGGGAACCTTGGCTCTGTCTTCAGGAATGACTGCAGATTCCTGAACCTTTTTATCAATTTTGGGGGTCTTTAAAATCTCTACATTAGGCTTATTCTTTGAAGTTGTAGATTTGAATGGCACATTTGTGGCCTGAATGGTCTCCAACAAGCTTTTTTGCTGTTTGATATTCTCAACCCTTTCAGCTGTCTGCACTGATTCGCAAGCAGCTTGAGCTGAGCTCCCTGCAGTCTGCTGTGGTCTTTGTACTTGTGCAGTGGACTCCAGATCTCGCACTGCACTTTCCTGGATCTGTGATGAAGCTTCAAGCAAGGTCTCTGAAGTTTTGATAGTAGTCTGTGGCCTCTGAGGTGGATCATTAAGAGATTTTGGCAGAGATATATTAACTGTACTGGCTGATGGTTGACTCTCAGTGGATTTAGTCATTACGGCCTTTCTATCACTACATCTTTCCCCTTTGCTTTCAAGAGAACTTTCAACTTCCATAGGCTCTATCACTTTTGTATTCACAGACTCCAATATTTCAATGTGTTTGACCTCTTTTTCCTTACCATAAACTTTGACAAATTCTGCCTGGTTCTTTACTTCAGAAGCTGTTGCATTTCCTGTCTCAAGAACTTTAGCTCCGTCTTCACTCACCACTGCTGACTGCTGAACCTTTATTTCAGTTTCTAGGGTCTTTAAAGTCTCAACGCTGGGCTTATTCTCTGAAGTTGTAGATTTTGATGGGATATTTGTGCCCTTTGCTGTAGTTTCTTCCAAATTTTGCTTTGTTACAGTTCTTGCTGCAGCCAATTCCTCTAACTGAGTTTGAGGTTTATCCATAGTTGAGGCTGTTTGTGCTTGGGTAACTAAGATCTTTGCCTGAGTGACAGTTGCAGTGCCTTTAACTGGTTTAGCAGTCTTGTTTGACAGTTTATCCACTTTGACTGCATCTTTTGGTGCCATTGCAGAGTTTTTAGCATTGCTTCCAGATCCTTTGAGTGTAGGTCTTTGTTTTAAGACACCAGCATCCTGCTGTTTTCCTGAACTTTTGGAATTATTGCACCCTTTTGGTTTTGAAGCATCTTTTTTTTCTTCAACCAGTTTTATAGCCCCTTTTGCAGCTATGTTGCCTTGTTTTAACGTTTTAGATATCTGTTTTGTTGAGACACTTTTTGCTTTGGAAACCAAGACTTTTGCTTTAGTAACAATTTTGCCTGTTGTGTTTTTTTTGTCTCCAGATGGTAAAGACAATGGCTTTTTAATAGAATTTCCAGCCGAAGTGGATTTAGTGGACTTCGCAGTTTTTCTGTGAAGACATTTTAATATGAACTTATTAAAATGAAAGAGAAAAAAAAAAAAGAGAGAATCTCTATGGAGACAAAGGTCTGAATGTTAAGCATATCTTACTTCTGCAGAGGCTTCTCTTGTTCTTTGGTAAAAGTCGGAAGAGGCTTCTTTGTAACAGTATCCTGTAAACATGGGTTTAGTTTGAATCAATATGAATACGTAGATACATTAATCATTAATGTATCATTAATATACATATTCAGATATTATTTATTAATATTAGTAAATATGGTTAAAGTTTTGACAGTCTGACCATATATTATTGGACCATAATTGAACAACAACAAAAAGACAGAAAAGGTATAATACCTGTTCTCTGACAACAGTAACTGGTGTTCCTTTTATGTTGATGCTCTTTAACTTTTTCAGTTTCTTAGCATCTTCCTCTTTCGCGAAATTCACTTTTGCCTACAAGTGCAAATAAACACAGATAGTCAAATCATTTTACTTACTTACTTTACTTCAACTGTCAGGAATATGTAGCCACTACATTCACACACTAAGGGCCAGATTTACCAAGTGGGGCAAATTAGCCAGAGGCCACAATCATAAAAATGCACTGATGGGAGTGAAAAGATCTGTGGGTGATCTACTAACAATGTGTTCATTTATAAACAAGGATGCAGTCAGTTCATTTAAAATTAAAAAAAGACCAATGAAACCTACTAAGAGCAGCAAAACAAGCAGACCTAATGAGCGAGAGAGTAAGCTTCTAAACCAAATGTTATGTAAGCATAGGTTTTTATGCATGTTTCTCTTCTGAAAACGCACTTCAGATCAAGCAGTGCCATGTTTTTTTTTAAATAGGGGGAACTGTTACAAATTACTCGTAAAAGAGATCCTTAGGGTTAAATATTTTTCAGTTGTACTTCACACCAAACAGCAAAGAAAAAAAAAAAACCAAGAAGGGCACTTCTATACATATTCACATAACTCAGAATTATGTTAGGTTATTGTAAGACTTAGTCATGTAAAAAAGAAATGAAACCATCTTTCAGTTCTAAGGTTTTACTTATCAGGACATCATAAAATAAAATAAAAATATTATAATATTATATCATTACTTATTTGACAAAAACTAAGCCAAAATGCTGAAGAGGTGTGAAAAACTAAGTACACCCCATGATTCAGTAGATTGTAGAACCACCTTAAGCAGCAATAACTTAAGATAATATTTTTCTGTATGACTTTATCAATCTCTCACATTGCTGTGGAGGAATTCTAGCCCACTCTTTTTTACAACGTTGCATTTCATTTGGGTTGAGGTCTAAACTTTGACTGGGTCATTGCAACACCTTGATTTTTTTTCTTTTTCAACCATTCTGTTGTAGATTTGCTGCTGTGCTTGGGATCATTGCCCTGTTGCATGACTCAACTTGGGCCAAGCATTAGCTGTCAGAGAGATGGCCTTTGGTATACAGAGGATTTCATGCTTGACTCAATGACTGCAAGGTGCCCAGGTCCTGTGGCTGCAAAACAAGCCAAAATCATCAGCCCTCCACCACCGTGCTGACAGCTGGTATGAGGCATTTGTGCTGATATCTTGTGTTTGGTTTTTTCTAGTCGTGATCCTGTGCATTACAGTCAAATATCTCCACTTTGGTCTAGTTTAACCAACGGATATTGTTCCAGAAGTCTTGTTGTTTGTTCAACTTTGCAAACCTAAGCTGTGCTGCCATGTTCTTTTTAGAGAGAAGAGGTTTTCTCCTGGCAATCCTTCCAAACAAGCCATAGTTGTCTTTTACTAACTGTACTGTCATGAACTTTAACATTTTACATGCTAACTGAGGCCAGTAGAGTCTGAGATGTAGCTCTTGGTTTTTCTGCAGTTTCTCTAAGCATTACATGGTCTGACCTTGGGGTGAATTTACTGGGATGTCCACTCCTGGGAAGACTGGCAGCTGTCGTGAATGTTTTGTACTTGTGAATAATCTTTCTCACTGTAGAATGACGGACCAAATTGTTTGGAAATGGCCTAATATCCCTTTCCAAATTGATGGGCAGCAATAGTTGCCTCTCTAATATCATTGCTGTCTTTCCTCCTTGGCATTGTGCTAACACACACCTGAATGCACCAGACCAGCAAACAAGTGGTCACATTTGCTGATGATCAGTTAATCAAGCACATTTAACTATCAGCACCTGGCTGCTACTTACACTCTTAATTCTATGGAAGCAGTAAAGGTGTACTTGGATTTTACATACTGCTTCTTCATTTCGGCTTAGTTTTTGTTGAATAAATAATTACATAGTGTAATATGTCATGCGTTGTTGTTCATCTGAGGTTGTATTTAAATAATTTTAGAACCTGGCAAGGACCCGATGATGTTTTTAAGATGTCATAATATGTAAAACTCTAGAAATAAAAAAAAATACTGGCGGCCGCCAGTGCTACCCCTCAGCCTCCTTGTAGATGCACCGATGGTATGAATTTGAAAATCCTATGTTGCTTTGTTCTCGAGTTATCGCATTCACAAGATTTTCAGATAAACTTGACCTCTGACTTTGAACTTGAGGTCAAGGTCACCGAGCTTTGAACTCATCCGAGATTTTTAGTGGATGTACCTATGGTATCAATTTGAAAGTCTGAGGTGACTTCCTTCTCGAGTTATCGCATTCACAAACTTGGGAGTTCATGCAGCCTGCCCTCCCGGCAGGGTGACGACAATACCCCATGAGCCTTATTGGCTCAGGGGTAAAAAGGGTGTACGTTCTTTTTCACGTGACTGTATGTACTGTCTACTTTTATAGTAAAAACTTATCAACCAGACACTCCCACTATACATACCTCTAGCTTGGACCTGTACAATACAATTGACTCGGTTTTTCCAAAATGCTCCACAGCAGCAACCACTTCTTCATGAGAGAAAGTCTTTACAATCCCTCGTAGTTTGACCGTTGTTGGAGGCAAAGATTTACTAGACTGTGCAAACAGAGACAGAAAATCAGAAACTTGCACCAAATGTAGACTTGATTGTGAGAGACTGAAGCTAGCTGCTTTTATAATTTATAATTAGGTGTAGACAAATACATTAGTGCCGAGGAGTCAGACAATAATTCCTGTTAAAATTTTTTTTTTTTTAATCTATTACAAATCAAAACATTGTCAGTACATTAGGCCCAAAAGATGAGAGGAAAAAAGAAATGATTTCCCACACATTAACTGACTGCTACCAAACAAACACACCAACCTTAGGCTTTGAAGAAGAACTTGCTTCACTCTTATGAAGTCCAGGGTTAGCTTCAGATGACTTAGTATTCTTCTCCTTCTTTGAGAAGGATGATGACGTAGATGTAGAGGATGACAATGACGTTAATGGTGACTTTATCTTGGCTAGCTCAGCCAGTAAGACAGGAGCTAATGTTTCAGCCATGGCCTCCAGGTCAGACTGTTTCGACAGAGACTGGAGAGCTAAAAGGACAAATAAGCGAACAAGAGTCACGCTTTGGTGGTTCCTATGCATAATAATAAGCCTTTCCTGTCTCTTGGAGGTTTTATTCTAACAATCAAATTCAGAGATATACAGGTGACATTTCTTCTAATAAAGTAATTTGAGTAATTTTTCCAGGACATTTCTTCATATAATGTTATACAAACATATTCAACATAGTCCACAGTAGTATACTGACTATGTTTGAGTTTGACAGGTGAAAATACAACTTTGGAACTGGGAGAACTGACTTGTGTATATATTTACATTTTGAGTATCTTTTAAGTTATATGTATGTGTGCAATCTGGCAAACCTGGGATTTCCAGTAGTTGTTTAGCAAGTTTTTGTGTACTGCTGTCAAACTTCTTTTGTTGAGGAAACGACCAATCTTCTGATGATGATCTCTTATGACTTCTGCTTGGTGACAAACATTTATATCGTCTCTCGTCATTCCTCTTTGGTAAGAACTGTTTCTCATCTCTCCTTCTTGGTGAGAATTGACTCTCGTGGCTCCTCGAACGTGATCGATAACGGAAGGAGGCAAGATGGTCGTAACGTGGAGAGAAGGAACGAGAGCGGGACCTAATTGGAAGTATGAATGAAACTTTTTTTTTCAGGCTCAAATAATCTAAGCACAATTTCAAAAATGGTAATAAAATATCGCAAAGCAATATTTCTGTTACAAATCCAGTGAGGATCAAAAGGTAAATCCTGACACTGATGCAAATGTTTTGCAGACAAATATTTTGTCATGATACAATCCACTGGAACATCATTATTTTCTCGTGTCAGACCTGCGAGCACGTCTGGAGCCGTGTGGTGATCGTGATCCACTACTGAGTTTCTCTCCTCTCCCGTCAGAGCTGTAGTGGCGCCGCGGGCTGTGCGAGCGAGAACGGGAACGACCCTCATGCCTGGTTTTCTGGTAACGACGCTGGGAAGTCTTGCCAGAAGTGGTGGGCGAGGATTTCTTTTCTGTACCTGAAACACTAATAAGAGCAGTGGGGAAAAAAAACAGATATAAATAAATTAAAATAAAGGAAAACTTGCAAAGCTGTTGTGTTTTTAATTTGCCTGAAGACAAAGATTGTTACCTTGGCAATGGTAGTACCTTACCATCCCACTGTGGGTATCTGTCAAATAAATAAATAAAATCAAACATCTACTAAAAGAGTAAAGATTAAAAAACAAACTACAGACATAATCTTAAAGAATGATTTCTCAAAAAACTGATTAACCCTGACAGACGTCCACAGACAGTTAACCTATTAACAATGCTAGCTTGAGAAAGATGCCTCATGTTACATTTTTTTAAATCTGTAGATTTACTCACTTTAGATGACAATGAGCTAGAGAGGATGTAGCACCTCAATGAACAACTAACTCCAAAGCATGAGGAACAAACAATGCTACAAAAGACTTTATAACTTTACAGCCACTCATTCTGTTCAGTATCGCCCTGCAATGTTGGACAAAACCTGGGCAAACGTCCCCAGTTATACAAGTTATAAAGAAAAAGTTAAGAAGAAGAAGAAAAGATTGACCGTTTCCGAAGAAGTTTGCAGTTGTCGAGGTGAAGGCTGGTATTCTGGTGAAGAAGCCAATCCTAGTAGTCAGAACAAACATACATTTAGGTAGGCCTCAGGTTCAGGTGTTATCAACCACAATACGTCAGCTGACATTTGTTTGTGACTGTCTGACAACAGATATACTAAACTTTCACATCAGCTCATGGTTTATAAGCAATAAAGAACTAAAATTAATCTATGTACAGAAAATCCTTAAAAAATTAAATCATTCAGTGTATTTACAGCTGACACCAAATAAGACGGCATTAAAGACAGGAGTCACGTATTTGGTAACAAAACAAGAAAAAGATTTTTAAAAAGTCTTGCAGGACGCTTGATTCTGCAACATCTGGCTCTTCTGTCCTGTGTGTCAATAAAAATGTCCCAAGTTTTGGCGTCATCTCAGGAGAGGGCAGGTCTGGATGATTTTACTGGATTTTTTACTTTTGAGGCTCTGCCTTTGGTGATTTTCTTTCTTTGGGACAACACTGTGCCAAAGTCTTAAACCCTCCATTTTTGTATGTTTTGCTAGAAAAATGGGAAGTAGCTACAGCGATTTACTGAAATGTGCAAACATAAATGGAAATAAAGTATATGAGGCAAAAACTGAGTTTGTAGAGTTCTGACAAGTTTGAAAGTCAATATTTGGTATAACCACCTTTATTCTTCAACACAGTCTGAACTCTCTTAGGTAAGCTTCCTTCTAATTTATTTAAGTAGTCTTCACTTATTTTTGTACCTCTCTCCTGACTTCCTCCGTACATACCAATGACAATTTAAACAAAAAATTTCAAATTGTGATTCATCATTCCATCAGACCTGTTGCCACTGATTTTCAGTCCAGTTCTTGTGTAATTTGGCAAACCTCAACATTTTCTTCCTGTTTCTCTTACTTAAGAGTGACTTCTTAAGGAGCAGCCATCTTTCCACTGAGACCATTTCTGATAAAGCTTCAGTAGATGGATCAACTGAAGGGTCAGATGTGTCTCTCAGGTCCTGTCAGGTCGTT
>VUQS01070849.1:0-19623 GCA_015108495.1 Heterochromis multidens
ATGGTTCCATCAATTACAGCAAGTCGTCCTGAAGCAGCAAAGCAGCCCCAGACCATCACACTACCACCACCATGTTTGACTGTTGGTATGGTGTTCTTTTTATGAAATGCTGTGTTAGTTTGATACCAGATGTAACGGGACTCAAACCTTCCAAAAAGTTCAGCTTTTGTCTCGTCAGTCCACAGAATATTTTCCCAAAAGTCTTGGGGATCATCCAGATGTTTTTTGGCAAATGTGAGACGAGCCTTTGTGTTCTTTTTGGTCAGCAGTGGTTTTCTCCTTTGAACTCTCCCATGGATGCCGTTTTTGCCCTTATTGTTGAATCATGAAGTCTGACCTTAACTGAGACAAGAGAGGCCTGCAGTTCTTCAGATGTTGTTCTGGGTTCTTTTGTGACCTCCTGGATGAGTCGTCAAAGTGCTGTTGGAGTAATTTTGGAAGGCCGGCTGCTCCTGGGGATGGAATTACTTTTTCACACAGGGCCAGGTTGGTTTGGATAGCTTTTTTTACTTTAATAAATGAAGTCATCATTTAAAAACTACATTTTGTATTTTCTCTAGAAATTCTTGAAATAAATGTAGATATCAAACTTCAAACCAAAAACACAGTAACCATAGTAACCAAGTTACCTGTGTGGACTGACTGTGGCCCCTGCTGCTGGCACTGTCAGGAGTTTCACTGAGAACGAGGAGATAAGGAGAGCTTCCCTCTGGACACTCAGCTTCCATTTCTCATCATTAGAAAATGTTTTCCACTTCAAAACTGTACGAGGGCCGAGCTGCAGCTTCTGTTTAATGGATGACCTTCTACTTCACCATCAGCATTATGGTTAATTTTCTTATAAACACCATGCAGGAAAAATGACAGTTCTAAATTATGTAAGGGTGTTTTTAATTTTGTTGACTCTACAGAAGTTTCAGGACTTTCTCCAGTAATTCGTTAGTGCCTGAATGACTGCATCCTTAAATAAAAATATTATGATATAAAAATATTTGATTAAAAGTCCACATATTCATGCTAACCACTGGAACCAGGCATCTCTCTTATGAGCAGTAACTGGACATGTCCAGCTCTGAGGTTCTTACAGGTCAGCAAATTTGTGTCAACCCAAAAAAAGGACCCACAGTATAGCCAATTAGCAGCCAGACTGAATGGAAAAAAACAAAATTAGGTGACTTGCTGCCACAAGTTCAGCCCAAAGGGACCACGTTCCTTATTTCCTTTTCCTAACAGCCAGTAATTAAATCCACATTTGCTGACACAGTAACTTTTACATCCCATTTCCTGCTTCACTTCAATATCCAGAACTTCTCTTTTGTTTGTGTGCAGCAGTAGTTAAACTAAAAGCTAAACTTAGGCTGAGAATAACACAAACACTGAAAATGCAATATTGGTAAAGTCATACATGGTTAAACTCGAGTCTGATTAAGACAATAGAAGCAGCTTTTCTTTGACACTTCAGAGACTAAGGATGCCGTTTGCTGCTCATTTAATCGGAGTGCCCCATCCCAGAGGCTGTGAATGAGAAAAAAACACTCATATAAGTCCTGTTTTTAATGGTCACAGGTTTCTCCTGTTTCTTAAGAACATGACTTTCAGATACTGTTCATCTGCTGTAGATAGTTTTTTAGGCCTGTCACATTTTTTTCTTTTGTCCTCCACTTTTCCAGTTTCCTCAAATTTTTTAAGGACACACTGCATACCATGCAGAGATATGCCAAGTTTTAGCTAATAGCTTTCTGGTAATCACCTTGGTGACACAAAATTATTATTTTATACCATCAAATTGTGTTATCATTTTTCATAGATTCAACAAAAATAATGGGAACAAGCCACGTGTTTTTGTGACAGGCTGCCTGAAGATACAAGTGGACTGATTCATATATAGCGCTTTTCTACTCTCCCTCAAAGTGCTTATACAACATGCCTCATGCATACAAGCACTTTTTTCTATGCTTACCGAAGGCTGGACATGCTTAAGTGATTTCTAGCTTACATTCACACACATTCATACTCCGATGGATGCATCAGAGAGCAACTTGGGGTTAGTATCTTGCCCAAGGATATTTGGCATGCAGACTGGAGGAGCCAGGGATTGAACCACCAACCTTCTGATTAGCAGATGACCTGCTCTACTGCTACAGCCACCCCATTTAAAATTAATTATTTGCCAAGTAGTCTGTTATGTGTAGATACAGCTCTGGTTCAAGCATAAAAAACACTGGTGTGTTTTAAGTGGTTCAGCAAACAAAGACCTTCAGAAAACCTGGAGAACCTTTGCTCAGGACCACTTTAAAAGGTTTCAAGAAGGCCTGGCTCCTTGGAAGCAACATATAAAGGAATGAAGGGAAGCTCAAGACTTTTGCACAGTCATGTAGTTACAAAGTACTTCAAAGAACACGATCAAAAGTGAGTTTCTGACAGAAAATGATGAGGTAACTGATGGTTAGCTACAGAGCTATGGTTAGGCTAATATAAACACATTAACACATGAAGATGGAGGATGAATGTTAAACTGTTCTCAGTGAAAGTTCATGTTGAAGGTCCACGATGGGCAGAAACAAACACCATTATATGGCAGGAAGAAGATGCTGAAAATGGACCAAACTTCAGCCAAGACAACATCTAATATGATCCATGCAGAGCATGAGGTTAGTCATTAATCTGCTGCTGCATAGTTTGGGTTACTCACTGTGAAAAAGTCCTGATCCTCAGCTTCATGTCCACATGGAGAGGGATTCTTTTCAGAAGCCTTCAAACATTTGCTGTTCGACACACCGTGAGCCCATCGGCTGTAGGTAGAGTTTTTGAAATCTGAGTTTAAAGACGAGCTGCACATGAACAGAGCTGATAGAAACCTGGAGATGCCGAGAGTGACCACCGAAGAGTTTTGTTTTTAAAAAAGAGAGAGAAAAAGACTTGCAGCACGTTTAAAAGATGAGAGCCTCATGCAAAGCAGGACATCAGCAGGTAGAAGGAAGATGTAAAGTGCTTTGAGACAACAGTGAACTGGGGCTATATTTAAATAAAACTGAACTGAATTATTATCCCAGTGTGGATCATGTTATTCAGGAGGTGATGTGAACAGAGAGAAATCTGGCTCTGTGTGTTCCCGAGTTCATCAGGGCTCTCAGAGAGCGTGTAGGGTCAAACCAGTGCTAATGTTAGATCACAGATCCTTTTAATGCAAGTGAAACTTTTTTATTTTTATTTTTATTTTACAAGGATCAAAACTGAATGAACTGAATGCACTGTTGCTTCACAGCAAGAAGGTCCTGGTTTCCAATCCACCGGCTGGCTGGGCTCTTCCTGTGTGGAGTTTGCATGTTCTCCTTGTTCCTGCCTGGGTTCTCTCCAGGTTCGGTGTGAATGTGAGTGTGACAGTTGTCTGTCTCTCTGTGTTAGCCCTATGACAGATTGGTGACCTGTCCATGGTGTACCCTGCCTCTCGCCCCATGCCCCAGCTGGGATAGGCTCCAGCCCAACTATGACCTTGAACTGGATAAGTGGAAGAAGATGGATGGATGGATAAAAATGAATTAGCATTTGTCTTCATTGCTGGTGGTTGTAATAAACAATTGTAGTGCTTTCTGTGTAAGTTATTTATCTTCTGGCTTCATAGCTTCATGCATTGTTTCCAGGGTCACATGTTATGTAGTTAGTACAAGGTCTGTATTCTTACCACATCATTCTTACCGACGTCTCTCCAGAGTCCATTAATGATCTAACCTTGTAAAGTTGAGGAGCACTTTCTGCATCCAGGGGTCAGCACATTGAAATTCAAGCTCACAGTTGACAGCCTAATCAGAATCTGAGCACAGTTTCACCTGAAATATAGAAGAACGTGAAAGCTGCTTTGCAAAGAGCAGCTTCTGTGATTTATTTGTGTTTATATGTAGAGGCGGGAAAAAAGATGAAAGTCTGAGCAAAACCGAGGAGATTAAAAAACAGTGAAGACGAGATGTAATCGTTTTGTTTCGTCTTCCTCCTGTTTTCAATTTTCCTTTGAAGATGCATCAACAAATGAATTTCTTCTTCAGTTATTCCTTCCTTCCTGTGATTCCAACTCGCTTTACCTCCTCTCACTTACTCCCCTAAACCTCCTGTCATCTGCTTTGCCTCCTTTTCCTACCATCATCTTCTATTCCTTTTACTGCCTGCTTTCTCACTTCTTACCCCTCCTCTCCCTTTTTCCTGCTTACACATTTGTGCTAGCAAAAAAGAAAAATCAGTACTGCTTCCAAAAAATACCAACAGCCCTGTGTGATATTAACGGGGCTGTTGGATAAGTTGTCAACCCATCAGCTTTTATTTTTTTCTAATGCCAGCGATTAAATGGAAGAATTACAACTTTAAATACCGACCCCCTCAGAATCAGCTCATTTTTTTGCACAGTAACTTCAGTATATTTAATGAAGCCATGCAAACTTTCACCTTCATACTATGAATATTTTACAGGCCCTCCAAGTACTCAGGGATGGATCCAAATTTGGTGATTTTCATGATTTTTCTTCAGCATCTTTGTTCCTTTGTTTTTACAGCATCCTGCAGCGTGATTCCACACGCTACATGCAGATAGTTTTATATGTTGACTTTCTGATATTAAACCATACTCTTGTGTCTAATGTGCTAAATTTATGTGCCTATTCATTTGTTTGGCTTTAAACAGGCTTTCAGTGATGCTGGGCTTTGATTCAAGGCCTTTCACTGTGCTGACAGATGATTTTATCTCCCTGGCTTCAAACTACAATCAGCACAGATATTTGGTGAGGTTTTATCAGGTACAGCACAACAATGTGGAACACATGACCAACAAAATGAGAATTCTCCTTCATAAAAATTGTTTTGCTATACTTTTATTGCAATGTAATGAAATTTACCATGTTTCCTGAATACTTTGAGACACTACATCCATCAAGATCTACTGTCAACCAATTATTAACCTTTGAGAAGGTTTCTAATTTAAAGTAACACGTCAAAGATAATCTGTAGATAAAAAGTCAGACTGGAATGACACTAAATTAAGTCACACAGCTAAGATAAGCAAAAAGTGTAGGCATAATGAAGTCCAAAGTATAAAGGAATACAAAAAGCATTAAAATATTACAATCAATTGGATTCTACTGTATTTAGATAGACACTCAGATCAATCACATGACTGCCACTTTTTGACACTTTGTTATTAGACAGTATGGCCTATCAGGGCAGCTCAGTGAATGACATCAAACAAATGTGTGCAAGTTGCAGCAAACCATCTTTATCTATCAAAACCATGGTCTGCGGTCCCCTCTGAGAATCATCTTACCCTAACCCAATGGAGGTATTTGTGTGCTTAGTGTTTAATACATTCATCTTACTGATGAAAGACCCCTGGATCAAGACCAGGAGGAGACACAAACCCACCCTCAGGGGGTGACAAGCTGGTGTGCTCTTAGTGCTGATCCCAAGCCCAGATAAATGGGAGCGTCAGGAAGGGCATCTGGCTTAAAATCTGTGCCAAATCAAACATGGATCCATCTGCTGTGCCGAGCCCTTGGGAAACAAAAGAGCAGCTGAAAGTAGCTGAACTACTGAAGTTAGTCCAGAAAGATCAGTAGATGAGAAGCACTCTGAACATCAGCAGTTATTATACTTAATAATACATCTGCAGGAAGATTACAATAAATTTTTCTCTTATGGTTACAACTTTATTTTTAGAGAAGTTCATGAAGTATTGTCTACTGAGAGCTAAAGGAGTACAAGGCTCAACAGAGCTGTGAACGCTTCATCATCCTGTTGTGTTTGGGAGACATAAAAACTGAACCGCCGGACAAGTCTGATGAAAACTACTTTAGAGGTTTGCTCACGTTGCCCCAGACCTCTCTCTACGTTCCACTTCAAACACCATCTTTGTTGCTGGAAATTCCAGCATAGATTTTTTGCTAGCATGTTACATCAGCTGCCACCTCCTGCTGTTCTGCGAGTGTTTTCAGGCTCTCGTGTACTGTGCTTTAAATTTGATTGAAGTGTTGAATCTTGCAGCTGAGACCGTTGTTTTTGATTCACCTGTGCTGCTGTGTTGACTCCAGATTAGTGCACTCCTCTCTTCAGTTCCACATGGTGTTTATTTCCACACACACCTAACCCTGTCACTTCCTCTTTCTTATCTAACTCCTATCACTTCTTTTCTCACTGATTTCCTTTTATCTCTCCATCTTCTCTTTGATTTGTTTCCCTCACCTCTCCTCCTGGTGGGGAGGTGATGGTTGACCGCTGGCGTTGCTCACGGCGACAGCTCCTCCAAACTGACAGGGCGCCCTTCTGATCTCCCTGTTACCACAGCAACAGACTTGAGATTACAGAGGGTGATGTAGTGATGGATTGCATGCATGTGTGTTGAACTGAAGAGAGACAGATAGCTGTCAGTGTGGCTCGACTAAAATCACAGAACAAAGAAGTGTGGAGTGAAGTGTTTCCTCTCACTTCCAACAGCATCTCAGTCTTCTCTGGTCAGTCACGACGACCTCAACTTTTTGGCTGCTGCCATTTTAGTTTTTTTGTTTCCAAAAGTGACCATATTAAATGATCAACTAATGCCAGCTAGCTTGGTTATTAAGCTTCATCTACAGATGCAGATTTCTGCTAATTAGTGCTCAGACATCCATCTTCTTAACTCTAACCATATTCTGCTCCATTAATAAATCATTTCAAACATGAGTTGTCAGTCTGAGCTCACATAAGATGGACACCCCAAATTTTGACCTATATTTTAAAACTCATACTGTTCATAGATGAGTTTTGTAACCACCAGATGGATCACAGGTTTTCAATCAGTGTATTTGCACCAACTCCAGAAAAGTTTTGGGTCCTGAACCGTGAAAAAAGTTCAAAGTATCCTGAATATCTTTTCCTTATCTGGCTCCTCTTATCCTATGTCAACACAGGATTTATCAATCGAGTGTTGACATGAAAGAGGCAGAGCTTGTAATCAATCACAAACATGGACAGGTGTACCAGCAGCAGAGCCGGAGGATAAAATACTAAAAAATGATGCTGAGGTTAAACACAGAACAGTCATACAGACTGAAAGTAAACGGCAGCTGCAGACAAAGCAGCAGAGTGTGAGTGTGTGAGAGGAAAAGAACAATAGTTAAAAAATGTCATGCCTTAAGACAGGAAAAGCTCTATGATCCCTGCTGTGTAATTCAACAGACTTATCAGCATCATAGCTCTGTCAGGAGGATCTGATATACAATTATATATCAGATCAGTGGTGTATTCAGCTAAATTTTAGCATCAGTAGTGAACCATAAAGGAGCTGTCTCTGTGCTGGTGGAAATACGTTGACATCGAGCCACGAGTTTAAAATCAAAGAGGAAATGTTTGTCAGATGTGGTGAGTTGTGTTTACAGTAAACTGAGCTGGAACCAGTGTGAAGTAAAGCGAGGAGGCAGGCAGCTCACAGTGAAAGTTCTTTTATTAAGACATGTATTTCAGGTCTCGCTTGGTTTCTTTTGTTTCATCAACATTACAAACATTCAGAGGAAACATTCTCCACGGCAATGTGCAAAACAGCGTATGAAAGGAAAACAAGTACATTCTCATTCACTGTTGGCTTCCACTACGACCGGCTGCCGCTCGCACGTCACGTTCATTCGATTTTTCTTTTTTTTTAAACTGATCCAAACACACAAACAGCAGCAAGCTTAGCTCATTGATTTTTAGCACAAAAAAATAAGAAAAATAAATCTTCAGATGTACACAGCTGCAGGTAATTCAGGCAAAAAGCCAATAACCTTTCTTTTTAAAATCCTCAGTAGGCCAATTAAATTTGTTGCTGTCCTCACTGGACTGCTCTAACCAACTTCCAAACCCTTATATTGATGTAAGTTCAGATGTAAATTCCAGCCTTTTCCCAATTTATTCATTTATTTAATCTTTGCTGCTTTCTTTTAGACATGGTTTTATCCTTGGGTTGAGTGATCCACACCCAAGTTTTGCTGAAAGAAAACTCTACACCGATCAGCCAAAAACTGCTCTGATCGTCTTGCAGCAGTTTGGTGATCTTTTGGGAAACCTTGGATTTTGGTTCTGGTGGATGAACCATGGTGTTGGTACTCTCAAGCCTTCCCACTCTAAGCACATCCCAAAAACAGCTCAAGAAACCTGACAGAGAGCCTGAGGTGTTGATCTGACCTCCAAATTCATCAGGTCCCAATTCGATTGAGCATCGATCCATGGATGGTCTGCCAACCACGAGTTGGTGGTCAACAGAAAGAATTTAGCTTTCCGCATTGGCTTCACTTTTCAGACTTGGTAGCTAAGTCCATCTTTTATGCTATCTGTGGAAGCTAGTTAGTTTAGTCCAGCTAAGCACAAGGATTACAACCAACTTAAGCTAACAGATTCCCTTTATATTACTAGCTATCATTTTAGTTTAATCTATGGAAGTCAGTGCTCCCAATCAATAAATGGTCCCTGGTGAAATAAAACTGATAATTTCTCCAATTTTTTATCTGTTTTCTACCACTTATTCTTGTCTTAGGGCAGCAGTCTAAGCAGAGACTGCAGCTCTCCATATCTGTCTCCTCCAGCCCTTCAGCAGGGACACAGGAGTTCCCAAGCCTGTCGAGAGACATAATTTGTCTAGCATGCCGGATCTGCCCTAGGGGAGGTGTACAGGAGACATCCCAGTCAGATGTTGAACCACCTCAACTGGCTCTTTTTTCATACCAGTTACAAAAGAAGAAGAACTAAAACATCATATAAAGACAAGCCAATTAATGAGCTTTAAAGTTGCTGGCAGATCTTTTCCTGTGGATGGTACGAGGCTGGAGGCTTCCAGTCAGCTTCCGGTCTTTATGTTAAACAAGTCTAATCCCCTGCTGGCCTCTGGCTTCATGCTAATGTTAATTCATCAAGAAAGCAAATAAAAGCACTTCCAAACATGTCAACTAAGTGCCTTAAGAAAAAGAAACACAAGAAACTGTTCAGTTAAAGGAACAACATGACATTTTTTGGTAAATCTCCTTATTCACTTTCTTTCTTGGACAGATGAGAGGACTCACAGCTAGCAGCAGCTCTATGAAGATTTCCTGTGAATTCAGATTATTTCTCAAATTTTGTTATGTGCAGCTGTTGTTTTACTTGTAAATTACCAGTCTGTGCTTACAATACATATGAACAAAGGAGCATTTGGCTTTAAATCTGGGTTTGAAACTGGCAACATTTTGGCACAAAAACTGAACAAAGACATAAACACACTTTCTCTCCAACAGTGGGCCCTGGTGCCATCGAGGGGTCCTTAGTGGACCTTTAAACTGGTCCCAGAACAGCCAGACACACACACACACACACACACACACACACACACACACACACACACACACAGTGAGCTCATTAAAATAGGACTAAAGCACAGGCAGATTATCACAGCTTATTCATACATATGCAACATTCATTTTCAACTTTCCAGGAGTGTGAAACACAGTGACGTGGTCAGAATACTGTTACCATGACTTAATCACTCATGCCTCTGTTTCTCTTTTCTTTTTTTTAATCCTTGTATTATATTGAAATTTGGCGTGTAAAGTAGATGCACTCACTGTTGGGAGGGTGTAATGTGGGAGCTGGGCACAGTGAGGGAACACTAATGGTTTCAGTTCACTTTTTTTGGAACTCAAACTGGCTGTTTTAATGTGGGAGGACATGCTGGCACAGTATTGGTTCTGAGTGGCAGAGACACTGTGTTTTTATCCTTTTGTTTCCTTCTGTGTTTGGAGAGTGTCACACACAGACATGCCTGGTTCGTGTAGTCAGATCGAAGATGATGTGGCACACCTGTGCTGCTTCTTTCTCAGGAAGAGGAAGTCGATGATGCAACGAGGTGAGACAGTCTCAGAGGATGAAAGAATCAGCCTCTCTGGAGCACATCATACCACCCAACGCTTTCACCAGAGAGGAAGAACTCCAGAGGTGGGACACAGCTGTCATTTCTGTAAGTCACAGTCCCAAGTGTTGGCACTAAGAGTCAGGTCCAACTAAATTTCTGAGTCCTGAAAATTTCATTGCGACCCATCATGTTAAACTTAACAGCAGGGTTAGAAAGAAACTGCCTTTTTCTCTTTTGCTTTGAATTAAAACTTGATTTTGCATTTATGTCACTTTCAGACCTCAAATACTCAAAAAAGGCGTTGGGCCTCCTCAGTACCGTGGCAGCAGGTCTGGTGGGGATGGTTTACACTCTTGCACATATTTGGTTACACCACTGCTGAATGAAATTACATTATGCCAGTTTTCTGTCACACTGTTCCCCTTTTTTGCGAGAACCTGGGCACTAAGACTGTGGATGTATGGTTAATCAGCCATAGACTCTAGAAAAACAGGTGGATGTAGTGAGGTGTGGCAATTCCCAAACTAGGAGTTGCACCATGTTTTCTGTTATGAGGCCAGACCTTTAAGAATGTGTGGCATGTTTCTTCTGAACATTTTTTTTTACTTGAGAGAGAAGATGATGCATTTTGAATGGAAGTCAACAGGATCAGTAATCTATCACCCACCCTTTGCACTTTAAAGTGTTACCCTGTTACCAGACAACTAGAACTGCAAATAAAAGTAATTATTACTG
Source organism: Heterochromis multidens (assembly GCA_015108495.1). NCBI lineage: Eukaryota > Metazoa > Chordata > Actinopteri > Cichliformes > Cichlidae > Heterochromis > Heterochromis multidens. The sequence continues at coordinate 10,607 of VUQS01070849.1, forward strand.
TTTGTATCAGTACAAAAACACAGCTTAGTGTTTCCCAAGCATAGAGTTTACTGGGGCAGGCAAACCAGGTATATTGACAACCCCACGAGTACACAGGGCACTTCATTTTAGTATTTTTTATTTGTATTTTTAACTGATTTAGTGCCATTACACTGACCTGGCTGGTGAGCCAACGGTTCGTTGGTCAGTATAATGGCAGTTGTTGATAAAATTCAGCTGTTTCATCGCTGTCATGTCCTGTGGTCACACAGACTCCAAGTTCACTGTGTTGGACTGCAGCTGTTGATGGTAGTCCTTCTTCTCTATAGATCCTCTGTGAGTTGGAGAGTCACTCTGACCAGAACCTGCAGCAGGTGGAAAACTGGTTCATGAGCTGGTACACCGAGCAGAACGAGGACTACCAGCTGCAGTCGAAGGCAGTGGAGTTGAAGTTCAAGATGTGAGACTAACAGCACATAGCTGATTATATTGCTCCTTTATTTATCATAAAGTACTTGGCAGTTAAAATATTTGCAGTGGACCTGAGTACCTTCTAAGTGATAATATTTGCATACGTGTGCCTCCATTCACGCCGCTACAGCCTCCAACTGAATCCAGTCTGCAGGAAACACTGCAACAGATGAAACAGTAGCTCGGTGATAGATAATAGAGCTCAGATTTGGATTTAGATTTCAGTGACTGTTGTGTGTAGGCTTCAAAACCATGAGCCATGAATCCAACCCCTGGCTGAAAGAAGAGATAGATTTTGCAAGTAATACTGTTAATGTTTTATGATGTTTTATTAGGTTTCAAATGTGCTCCTTTCTTTTATAGCTGGAAAAAAAATCTTTTAACATCTAGAGCAATTTTTCAGAGACCAGCTGCACCAACAGGGCTTACACTCTCAGGCTAACGCTAAGTTGGTCTTAACTTGGCGTTTGAATTGAATTTAAGTTATGGGTTTTACAATGTTTAGGGCCAGATTTACTGATGCGTTTTTTTACGCCAAAACTGGGTTTTGGCGTAAAAAAAAATGTCAGTATTACAAAGAGAGCGCAGTGACAAGATTGCCTGTAAGAGGTGGCAACTCAGAGGTTTTTGCAACTGACCCTGTTGCATATGTATTTCTAGAAGTTCCTTATTCAAGGCTCAAAATACAGGGCGGAGAATATTTAAATCAAGTGTGGAAACTGATTTACTGACATTTGCGACACACAGTTTACTGCTAATTTATCTGCTGTTGCGTAGAAAAAAGGCATGTCTTATTTTTTTGCGCTTGATATTGAAATGAACCAACTGCTCCTGTGTTTAGAAAACTTTTGTGAATCACCCATAAAACTAACCACACCTATGCGTACCATTTTGCATGCTGTTTTGCCCCGTTCAGTAAATCTGGCCCTCAGTATTAAGTCTTCTTGCTGAAACGCAATGTAAATTTTGGGCCTTGCTAGTGGCAGATGTAAAGTCAAAATCTAAGTCAGAAGCAATAGGAGCAATCCACTGGACATATACAGCGATGAGGAGCTGAATAAGATGATTTAAAATCACGACCTAGCTTAGTTAAGACTAGGTTTAAGTTTTGTTGGTGCAAATAATGTAAAGTCTATTCTAAAGACCGGTCTTAACAAATATCAACTTTTAGTTAAGGCCAAGCTTGCAGGAACCAGGCCCATATGTCTGCTGTGTCATTTTAATGGAATACTTTTAGCTTTCAGATTGGGACTCTTAGTCCTTTGAGGTCAAAAGGTAAAGTCATACATCACTGGTCAAAGTCCTCAATCTTCCCTCTTTGTCCTCAGTGAGAGTTGGCTTTCTTCCTCGATAGATTAGTAATATCTCATTTAAAATATCTGAATTATTGTTGTGAATGAATGGAGTTTAGAGCCAAAAAGTGTCTGAGCTGCTGTGAGAGTTCAGTCTTAATGTTCGAAAATGTGTCGCATCTTTAATCGTTTTTCAGTTTTAAAAGTATATAACACGTCTTCATTCTCCAGAAAGCACCGATTTATCATTTTCATCATCGTCGTTATTTTTGTCCTCTGTGAAAAATCAAGGAACAGAAACAGCGTTAACCTCCAGTGTCCTTAAAAAAATCACAGTATCAGAGTTCTGCCTTGAATCTAATTCACAGAGGATGTTGTTCAACTCAATGACCCCAATATTAAACTTAATTATGTAGTTAATTAAAAACAACGACTTATGCTCTCATCTGTTCTCATCTGAACAGTAAGTCATGACTTCATTACCCAAGAAAGTCATGATGAAACACATTCCCCAGTTAGGAGTAGTTCCCAAGTTCTGGCCTCTGCCTCCCTCTCTGTATTTTTTAGTCTCCTTGTTTCCCTGAAGGCATCACTGATAACTCTGTGTGCCAACATTTATTTCACTTTGTCTGCCCTTCATCTCTCCTCCTCCAGCTACTAAAGCTCTCCTATTTTTCTCTCTGACCCAGTGTTCTTGTTTCTTCCTTCCACAGTCCCTTTATTTGTTTTCTTTCCATTTCATTAGTCCTGTTTTATTTTCTTGTCAGGGTTAAATTCGTTCTATCTTTCAAGTCATTAAAGATAAAAATCACCCCATTTGAAATATTTAATCTCAGCAGTGGAACTTGAAGATGATGAGGACGATCCTCTTGTACTCTTTCCTGAAGTTGTGGTTCAGGACGCCGTAGACGACGGCATTGAGGCAGCTGTTGAAGTATGCCATGAAGTAGCTGGCTGTGAACAGCCACTCCGGTATGGCTCGGCCCAGCCTGGAGTCCAGCGCCACCGCCAGGCCAATCAGGTTCAGCGGTGCCCAGCAGACAGCGAAGAGCACAAACACCACAAACATGGTGAGGAAGTTGCGGAGGTCATGCGGCTTGATTTTAGGTCTTGAGTCTGGCTTGACCCTCCGCCTCACCTGGATGACCAGAATCCAGATACGCAGGTAGCAGTAGGTGACGATGCCAATCGGCAGGATGAAGTGCACCACCACCACTGTGATAGTGTACAGCGAGCTGACCGACTGGGCGAAAGTGCAGGAGTAAACCCGCGGGTCGTACTGCAGCGACTCCACAAACCAGTTGGGGATGATGGCGAGGATGGTGAGCGCCCAGACGAGCACGACGTAGCACATAGTGTTGCTGTTGGAGAACAGCTTGTCGTACTTGAGGCTGTGGCAGATGTAGCAGTATCGGTTGATGGCGATGCCTGTGATGTTAAAGATGGAGCCAATGACGCTGAGGCCCATGAGGAAGCCACTGATCTGACAGTGGATGTAGCCGGCGATCCAACCATCATGGAAGATGGCAGTGAGGACCAGCGGGTAGGGATAGATGGCAACCACCAAGTCAGCGAAGGCCAGGCTCACCACAAAGGCATTTCCTGTGGAGGAAGAGGAGGATGACAAGCTGTGAGCATAAATGTGAGTTGGTCCAAACATCCTTCAGGTGGATCAGCATCTAGATAAGTCAGATCAACATATCCTCACTCCCAGCTCATCACACACTGACACTTTTATCATCATATTTCAACACAAAGGGTACCCATCACTTGTGGACCCACAGGGGTTTGAGTCCTATCTGGATGTTAAATTAGGGACAAAAAGTACTTGGTTTGGGTTATACACAATTTCACAAAGTAAAACAGCAAAGTTCTTCTATCTGCAACAAACTTCTCCAACATTTCCTTGGTTACCACACACCCTGTGACAGAGACAACACCACTGCCTGGTCTTATGGTGTCTTTTTCAGACGTTGTAGGACTTCAGACCATTTTCCTTTCCAGGGTGTAAAATAATTGCCGTTTTGTAAAATGAACTGGGGAATATCTGTTATTCATATCTCTGACATAGGGCTGTCTCTTCCAACTGGTCATTTTTCAATGCAAATTGGTTAGTCTAAAGCTAACCAAGTAGCTTTTAGTGCGTAAATCTAACAAGTTGTTTTAGGGAACTAACCAGCAGGTGAAACTAAGCAGTGAGTGGAAAAACCAAGTGCAACACACAGCAGTCCAAACAGGCTTCAAACTGTGGCCTTCTGGCTGTAACACAGCAGCTTCCTAATGTGGACTTTTCAGGTCTCTAAAACAGAGCTCCAAAAACTCTAGCCAAGAGAACATTTGAGATGATCCATCCACAACATGAGGTTAGTCATTAATATGGTGCTGTGTGGTTTGGAATACTTGCTATGAATAAGTCCTGATCCTGAGCTTAATGTCCACACTGAAATCTGAGTTGACCCAAGAGTGATTTGGTGTCTGGGACACTGTGAGTTTTTAAAAACTAAAGACATGCTGCACATGAACAGAGCTGATAACAAGCTGCAGAGGCCGAGAACGACAGCTGAATAGTTTTTGGGGCTCGTGATGAGAGCTTCATCCAATGCAGGAGATGCTCAGACCAGAAACATGGTTGACACGTCAGCAGGTAACAAGATGATTGCAATTTTTTTCTAGAAATTACTGGATTTAATCCCACACAGCCACTAATGTATAAGATGCTGCTGTCAGCTGGGATAAAACACAACATTAAAAGAAAGAGAGTAAGAGCTGAACAGGGCAGGACACAAACAGGAACACTGAGCATAGAACAGCTCTGAGCAGGAACAGGACGTCACTGAAGGAAAACAGCGAATAGAAGTAGAAAAAGTCAAGTGAGCAGCAGACAAAAAGCATGAAGCCAAATTTCCTGTCAGATCACATTCCCTTTAAACTTCACTTTAATAGCATCTGCATCATTAGGCTCTCCAAACCTCATCACTGCTGCTTCAATGCCTGCACCATCATTCAGGGAAATGAATACAACTGTCCTGAGCTGCTCCTGTGCACATTCGATATAGAACTTGTCAAAAAAAATTCCTAATAATTGACTATTGTTCCCCAGCAGAGGCATAAACATCGGTCTTGAGCCACAGTTGCAGGCAGATTCGATTTTATTCCAATTTATCAGCTCTTTGCTCAGCCAACTTCTCTGACAATAAGAAAGCTCTGGCCCTGCTGATGTGCTGTAAAGGTCTCTCTCCCACATGGGGAAATGAAGTTTGAGGGCCTGATTTAAGAGTTTAACATTTACCTGCTGCCCCGAGTGAATCGTGTTGCATTTCAATTATATTTTCCCACCGCTGAAGCCATTGTACAAAGATCCCTGCATTAAACTGTCCTGCGTCTGAGCTGCATTAGTATTACAGGCAAGTTTTCTATCTCACATACAGAGTGTTCACCCTCAAATGTAATGAAGCCAGGTTAGTCTGCAAATCAGCCACTTTCTTCTGTTTAAAGTTTTCATTTATCCTAAACACATCCACCCAAACTGAGCTGCTTGTTGTGATTAATTTAATACTTTCCACATCCCATCCTGACTTATATGGCAAACAAAAAATATATAATAATCCGAGGCTTAAATAAACATATAGAACTGCTCTCTGTAGCTGCAGTGTCTTATGTTTTCAAATTACACAAGCAGTAATTTAAGTGAAGAAAATGTTGTCCAGTGCTATTTATATATTGTTATTTATACTATCTAAGCTGATAAAACAGCCACAGTATGTATTAATCTGTGGACACAAATTGTAGTTCTTCCAGTTTGGCAGTTCTGAGCAGTAACAGGAGGTCATTTGACAGTTTGGCAGAGCAACAAAGTCCGTGTTAGGAGGCTGGAGGTGGAAGCAGTGACTAGAGTTTAAATCCCACACGGTTTTTCCAGCTCCATCTGTTTATTCTTGGACTCTGCTGGAGAAGGTTTGCATGATTCACCACTCCCTCAGTGCATCCTCCATCTGAAACAAGGTGTTTTAGCTCCTCCCCGTTTAAGACTACTTTCTTCTGATTGGCTGCCTCTTGCAAACAGAAGGGTGGAACAGCAGGTGGGATCAAGGTTACTGTAGTCAATTAAAATTAAACTAAAAACTAAAAATAGATGTGAAAAATTTTATTTAACTTAAATAAAAATAAAAACTAGAATAAAACTATATTGGACACGTACTTCCTTTGTTTTAGTCTTTGACAGTGTGGTCAAATCCGCATTATCATGAGGCTTGGTCTTCTTCTTCCTTCGGGTGCTCCATTTAGGGGTCGCCACTGCGGATAATCTGCATCCATCTCACCCTATCCCCATTATTCCGGGCTTGGGACCAGCACTAAGACTACACTACCTTGCCTTATTTCAGACTTTGGTCATGTTTAATATGAACATCCACTATCTGAACATATATGACAGGAAACAAGAAAAATCTTGTAATCTTCAGACTGCAAACCCTTTTAGCTGAGCGTCACTGTTTGTAGTTTGTGTAGGTCTTTGCTTTGTAAGGCAGCGTGAATGCTTAAGATTTTTAATTTGCCCTAACATAAGTCTGAAGAGGCATCTGTCCTCTGCTGCTCTTCTGCGTATTCTTGTGTAATTCACAGAGCTTTTCCTTTCCAGTTCAAGGTTCTAAGGATGTGTTAAATAAACCCACTAAAACGTGGCACTACTTCATCATTGCTGACCTTCAGCTTAACTGTGATCTGTTTCCATCAAACTTTTATATTTTAAAGCTTAAGCAGACTTTTAATCAGAACTGGACTGGCTAGAGCTGAACCTGCTCTGTTCATGAACGCCAAGTTGAACCACTTTGCTGGTTTAAGAGTGTGTCTCACCTCTAACTGAGGCTGAAGCTTATATCAAAGTGCATACAGGGGGAGTGCAGCTGTTAACGGTAGCAGCTTTAGTGACACCTTGTTCTCCCGTCATTCAGTATTTATCACCCCCTGACTGCATCTTCATTATGAAGAAGCTTCATCGTTGATATTCTGGACAGTGACTCTGTGTCTGCAGCAGGTCGCAGAGGGAAAGTTAACAAAGAGCTGTGGCTGCGAGAATACAGACAAGAGCCTTGTTAATCGCCAAGCAATATGTATTAGTCGCTGGTTCTGTCTTTATTACTGCGTTTGCCCTTTGCAGTGATTTCCCTCCTCCTGTGTTACCTGGAGCTGTGTGGTAATAGGTGAGGAGACAAAATGTTCCCAAGGTTAGTGGTTCAATTCCTGTGCAGTTCAGTGACTGATTAAGGCATTAAAGCCTTTTATAGTATACTATTCAAAAAATCTAATACATCACAAACAAAAAATAAAGAAATCCCACCAAAATGAAAAGAATCATGTTAAAAGAATTCATATTGGCTGAAAAAAATTCAAAATTTGAATTATACATATTATTATACAAAGCCCCCGACTCGTATGTCTCCAATTGGAGCTTGCCAATGAGCCTGTACCCAAGGCCTGGCTCCAGGGCAGTCTCCCGGTGTCCTGGATCTGGGTGAGGGCTCAAGATTCCGTTTTCTTTTCTGCTTAGTGGTTCTTTTGAATCACACTTAGTCTGACCCGTTACCCTGGACCAATTTACCTTTGGAGACCTTGTCAAGACAGAGTTGCCCCCAACAACATGGCTCCAACCACGGACTCATTAATTACCAACCATCAGCATCCAGGCCTGAAAAAATGAAGCCAGCACAGAAGCTCTTGAACTTGCAGTTCCTCTCACGTCCAGCAGAGGCTCCAGCAGTGAGTCAGTCCACATAGACTCCCATGTTAAAACCTTACAGCAGAAATAAACATGTTTACAGCCTGATACAAAAACTGCTTTGGTCTCTATAGATAATTTCCCCCTTCATAACAACTGTACAGGGGTAAATGTTTTTATAACTCACCTGTTTAAATTGTATTAAGGTTTAAAGTTTGCATTATTAGGGGCGTGGCCTCTTTGAGTGACAGGTGGATGGCGACACAGGCGGCTGTAGCTTCTAGCTGTCTGCTAGGCTTCACCTCAGTTAATTGGAGTCCCTGAACTGGACCTCTGGACCGTTTTGTGCTGTTGGAGCCTTTTGGAGCATTTTTGATGCAATTATCTGACCAATAATATGGCTGCTGTGCGGTACAGTGAAGCCAAGCCAAGTGTAAAACAAAAAGCTCCCAAACAGCAGCAGGCTTTCATATGTGGACTTCTTCAAGACATATTTAGTTAAAGTTAAAGGAGTTAACGGAAAGAACAGTTTTCTCCCTTCACCCCCAACTGCAATTGCAGCGGATGGCTGCCCCTCCCTGAGCCTGGTTCCGCCGGAGGTTTCTTCCTGTTAAAAGGGAGTTTTTCCTTCCCACTGTTGCCAAGTGCTTGCTCATAGGGGGTCGTTTGATTGTTGGGGTTTCTCTGTATTATTGTTGGGTCTTTACCCTACAATATAAAGCGCCTTGAGGCGACTTTTGTTGTGATTTGGCGCTATATAAATAAAATTGAATTGAATTGAATTGAATTGAATTGAATTGAATTGAATTGAACAGTCCAGCCATAGACTGTTTAGAAAAGATGAAGATAACTTGGTCTAAAGTGCTGTCTTAAACATGCATTCTTTCTAATGACCAGCAGGGGGGCGACACCTCTAGTTGCCAAAAGAAGCGTGGTTGTATGGACCTTTGGATCCGTCTGTCTGGGTGCACAGTTTAAGACACGCCTACTTCGTCACTGACAGGTCACTACAGTATCAGCGAGCAGAGCCGCTCGCTCATCACATTCCTTTTGAAAATTCAATTCAATTCAATTCAATTCAATTCAATTCAATTCAATTTTAAATTCAATTCTGGATTTAACAGGGAGCCAATGAAGAGAAGCCAATATGGGAGAAATATGCTCTCTCTTTCTAGTCCCTGTCAGTACTCTCGCTGCCGAATTTTGAATCATCTGAAGATTTTTTAGGGAGTTTTTAGGACAGCCTGATAATAATGAATTACAATAGTCCAACCTAGAAGTAATAAATGCATGAACTAGTTTTTCAGCATCACCCTGAGACAGGATGTTTCTAATTTTGGTGATATTGCGCAAATGCAAGAAAGCAGTCCTACATATTTGTTTAATATGCGCATTGAAGGACATATCCTGGTCAAAAATGACTCCAAGATTCCTCAAAGTGTTACTGGAGGCCAAAGTAATGCCATCCAGAGTAAGTATCTGGTTAGACACCATGTTTCTAAGATTTTTAGGGCCGAGTACAATAACCTCAGTTTTATCTGAATTTAGAAGCAGGAAATTAG